>CAJHZI010000292.1:367500-399736 GCA_905160935.1 Enchytraeus crypticus | reverse complement strand
ATTTATATATATATATACGCCTATATATACAGACATAAAATATTTTCGTTTCATGAGAAGGCTTTGCCTTTCACTTAACGATAATTTTTTAATCATGGCTTAACTGATTATCTTCATATGTCTTCAGAATTTTGAATTAAAGTGCACGCCAGTCGTGCTACATTACTCATGCCACTTAGCTGTGTCCTTGTTGTACAAGGCTACTTTAGTTTTTCACTCGATTCAGCTGCACGCAAAAATTAATATTCTCGAATGTAATTTGACTCGATTGGCTGATTGATCGAACAGCTGTGTTATGAACCTCTCGTATATGTTTAAGTCTCTGACAAGTTTACTGTTAATTGATAGGTTCTGAGCATATATTTCAACCCAGAGTTGCTCTTCTGCGTACAAAAGCGAACCTTATCTATCATAAATGTAGCCCAATAATTTGCTAAATGTTACGTTTCTTTTACTAGTTGAAAATTATGTAATTTTGTTTGTTCGTATAATTACACACATGACATACCGCATGTGCTATATAGTTTCCTTTCTTGGTTTCTGTTTTTGTAGTTTTCGTTATTTCCTCCATTCCTCTCCATGGTTATTAATAATCGTTGACTTTTGTTGGCGCATCAATTGCAGCCGGCGCGGATTTAATTCTATCAGTAATCACATTGTTAATCCCTTGTCTACCAATTTCATTAATTAGTATTATCGATTTCATCCCTAGTTCATTGCACATGTGTTTAAGAGCTGGTTAACTAATATACTGAGTGTGGCTATGAAAAATTACTTCATGAGAATTCTTTAAGAATTGTTACTTCAGAGTAATACAAAAGTGTTTGGGTTGAACAAAATGTAGCTTCTAGATTGTTCCATTTAAGCCATGTTAGAAGGGATTAGAAGGTATAATATTATGAATGTTGGATCTGACATTTGACAATAGAAATTAACAGAAAGAATTGAGAGAGAGAGAGAGAGAGATTCTGTAGACAATCAAATAAGAACCAAGCAACGTTTAACTAATTATGACGTCTATTCTTTCCATTAAATCCTTAAATTTAATAAATTCTGACAATAATTAATGAATGAGCTTTTAACACATGACTTTCATAATCAACTTTAATGCTTCTAGTTCTACTCTAGATTCCAAATTAACTGCAAATATTATAAGCTCTGAATGTCTCCACTAGTCAAACTTATATAAAAATGGTCATAGCATCTACATGTAATTAATGCAAATAACTGAGACGCCTGAAGTGGCCACAAATTCTAATCATTGTAAGAGTCAGATGTCAGAAAGTTTGCAGTTGTTGGCTGACAGCATGGAGAACGCGCTTAAGGAAGATCCGTGACTGGGGGAGCTTTGTAATCTTTCCCATGACTTGGGTAGTCAGTTCTTGGTGGATATATAGGTGGTTTATAGGGGGGACCAGGCGGCTGATATTCAGGCTCAGCTGGTTTATACTCAGGTTCATACGGCTTGTAGTCCGGGTGCCCTGGTGGATTGGGATATGGTTGTGGCTGTGGGTAAGGTTCTGGATGGGCTGGTGCGTATGTGGGTGGAGCTTGAGTGGGGTAGACGGGAGCGGGTGGGTAGGGGTCTACGTGGGGTGGCTGGTAGTCTGGGATAGGTGGCGACTGGTAGCCTCCTCCATAACCTCCGTTACCTGCGGCGTAATCTGGGTTATACTGTTCGGGGAATTCCGGAAGTTCGGCTCCGTATGAGTCATCGACCTGCTCGAGGTCCGGAGCTCTACGAATGAGCACCCTCATCTTCTTGAGCTGCTTGTTGGCGCCCAGAGGCTTGATCTCGAAGTACCTCTCGTAGTCGCAGGTCAGGCAGGTCTGGTAGCAGGCGTTGAACCACCAACCTCCGCAGTGGATCTTGGCGCAGTTGCCGTAGACGGATTTGTCGTTGTCGCGGTCGTACGTGCTGAACGCCTGACCGTTCTCGTAGTCGACGAAGGCCGAGCCGCCCGAGTGGTCCATGACGGTCAGAGCGTACTTCTCGGACTCTGAGGCGACGACGATCCTCTGATAGACGGCGTGCACCCACTCTCCGCTGCTCGTCAAGGCGTCCACGCGCAACTGATACTTGCCGTCCCGTGTCAGGCAGTGCAGGTTCTCGTTACCTATGTAGAAGTTGCCTGTAGGCTCGCCGAATCCTGCAGGCAACAAATTAGACAGAGTAATATAGGCGGGGATTTAGAGTAATGTGTGTATGTGTGTGTGTGTGAGTGTATGTGTGTGTGATTTAAGATCGTCATAGTTGGGTTTAAAGTTTCGAAGTTGATTCTTAAATCTGTCCTAACTTGATACATCCCGCTTTTTACGGAAAGGATTATGATAATCGTGTAGTGAGTAGAAATAGTAAAATTACAAAATTATGCCCTACAAAACAACATTCAGGAGCTAAAATATACAATTTATTAACTTTCTACACTTTTTTGCTACATATGCGATTAGTCTTTCGAGGTTGTTATTCGTTTTGCCTGTACTAATACATTGTCTTTATTAAAGATAAACTTAGCAGAATGGAACCTTTCTTGTATTCGACCCAGGACTTGTTGAAGCTGTGCGAGTTGTCTACACGCTGAGCAACAACAATCCAGTCGTTGAAGCATGTTGTCGCGACACGTCCCTGACACGCTTCCACGTCAGTCGCTAGAGGCGCGCTGTTGTAATCTGTAAGTACAACAAATAACAGTCGCTAGAGGCTCGCTGTTGTAATCTGTAAGTATAATAAATAACAGTCGCTAGAGGCGCGCTGTTATAATCTGTAAGTGTAATAAATAACAGTCGCTAGAGGCGCGCTGTTGTAATCTGTAAGTATAATAAATAACAGTCGCTAGAGGCGCGCAGTTGTAATCTGTAAGTGTAATTAACAACAGTCGCTACTGTTGTAATATGTAAGCGAAATAGATAACAGTCGTTAGAGGCTGTTGTAATCTGTAACAAACAGCAGTAAGTGCACACGTATCTTCTTTCCAAATTCCAAGAAAATGCTTTATGTATTTGATACTATGTTAGTAAATTATTCTTAAAGCTGATCATTTACTACAGCGACAACAACAACAACAGTATTTAAGAGGGCGCAGTAGAATTCTGCAGATGAGCCACGTATCGTAGTGCTGGTTATTTACTGCAGAGACAACAACAACAGTATTAAAGAGGGCGCAGTGGAATTCTGCATATGAGTCACGTACCGTAGTGCTGGTCATTTACTGCAGCGACAACAACAACAACAACAACAGTACTTAAGAGGGCGCAGTGGAATTCTGCAGATGAGCCACGTACCGTAGTGCTGGTCGGAGCAGTTACGGAATTCTGCAGAATCTCCCTCGCACCACTCGACGATGTAGTGCCCGTAAGTTAGAGGTCTGGCGGGCAGCTTACATCTTCTCACTCTCTTCTCATAGGACTCCACTCCACACTTCTTAACACAGCTCGACCACTCGCTCCATACGCTCCAATTGTCTGCTCATCAGTCAATCAGTCAATCAATCAATCAATCGTTCAATCACTCGATTAAATAACTAATTTATTTCGTGTATGAATGTAGGGTCAATTCATCCATTTCATTCACGGAATATGTAATGAATGATTGGATACAATACATATATGTTATTGTACTATTTATTTCTTAATCATGATAATTGCATAAATTTTAGCAAAAACCAATCAGACGCATTTATTAATAAATATCAATATTTATTAATCAGATGTGATTACAATAGTGGTGTTATAATTAGTATAGTAATTAAGAATTATTTATTATTATAAAGTAATAAAGTCTAAATGGCTGCAGACTGACCACACGGTTCTTTGAAGCAGTGCTTTGTCTCGGAGGCTTCGCCCTTACAGTTGTCTCCACCGTGAGAGGGGGCGGGTGCGGTGCAGGTCCTCGAGCGAGTTGTCTTACCCCCGTGTCCGCACGACTGACTGCACTCAGCCCAGTCACTCCAGCCACTCCATCCTCCATTAACAGCTACAACAACAACAACACAGTGATACCGTCCTTCATGACAATATCTAGTACTACTCAGCCCAGTCACTCCAGCCACTCCATCCTCCGTTAACAGCTACAACAACAACAACTAAAGCTCTACCGCTGTTAAAGACAACAGCGAGTAATCTAAAGTATATGAAGTCTTCGTAAATGAGATTATGAGTCATTAATTGATGCAGTGTATCAGGATTTGTTGAGATAAATTCTTCAGATAAATCTTAAACAGGAGAAACATTTGTACCGTACAATACTAACGACAAGAGGTACAGTTGTACCGTACAATACAAACAACAAGAGGTACAGTTGTACTGTATAATACTAACAACAAGAGGTACAGTTGTACAATACTAGCGACAAGAGGTACAGTTGTACAATACTAACAACAAGAGGTACAGTTGTACCGTATAATACTAACGACAAGAGGTACAGTTGTACAATACTAACGACAAGGGGGCTCGGTGCAGTTCTTGGACTCGTAGTTAACGCCCTTGCAGTTTCTACCGGCGTGGTCTGGGGTTGGGTTGGTGCAGGTTCGAGTCCTGGTCGTGACGCCTTTCTCTCCACATGTCACGCTGCAGGTCGCCCACTCTGTCCACTTGCTCCATCCACCGTCAATACCTGCTCAATCATACACACTCATCCATGACAATGCCGAGCTTTGTGCTTCTGTGCAGCTATCAGTTGTGATGGGTCGTACGCGGTTCTGAAGTTTATGATTAATTAATGTAGTTTGCTAGAGGTTGAATCACAAAATAATCCTTCAGATAATTTGTGTAAATCATAGTGTGTTGTAACAATTTTTATGACGTTTAGTTCTCACCATTATCCTTGTAAAATTAAATTAAAATTTGTGCTAATTTAAAATATGTTCATTTTATTAGAGAAGATTGAAGCACGTAATGTGTATTTAATACAGATGATGTTTTATTAAAGAGGATTGTAGCACATGTGTGTATTTAATACAGATGATATTAAAGAAGATTGTAGCACATGTGTGTATTTAATACAGATGATATTAAAGAAGATTGTAGCACATGTGTGTATTTAATACAGATGATATATTAGACTGGATCACTGACCACATGGCCTGGCCGAGCACCTCTGGGTCTGGCTCTCCTCACCCACACAGTCGTGACCCCCGTGAGCCGCTAGGGGGTTCTCACAGCTTCTTGTTCTTGTGCTCGATCCGTCGTCACCACAAGTCACGCTACAGCTCGACCAAGAGCACCAGTTAGTCCATCCGCCCTCCACAGCTGAGCGCCATCAATAAATCAATCGATTAAGGGATAATTCAACTACTATATATATATATATATATATATATATATATATATACATATATGTATATACATCTATATATGTATATACTGTATATGTATATACGTATATATATAATTATATATATATATACATGTACGAGTATATATAATGATATATATATATATATATATATATATATATATATATATATATTAGTTGTAGATTACAACTGATATAAATATTAGTTGTAGATGCATTATATATTCATATAAATATATACCCAAATAGGTTATATACTATACGTTATATACTTCTTCTTCTTCAGTGCACTGCTAAGTGGCAGGTTCAAGATACATTCAGCAGGTTCATACTCAAAGTCTGTTTTCTCGCTCCATAAGAGCATTCGTTAGATCAACAAGTTAATCCCTTCACAAGATATATGTCTTATCCATACCTCATCGATACGATATATTCTAATCGATAAATCGATTAGAATATAAAGTCATTTATCTCAGCTCAACGTCACGATGTGACTTGATATTTTGCTCCAGTCCATCTACCCTTCACAGCTAAGAGCAATCAATTAATCAATAATTGATCAATCAATCAACCTGTAAGATATTTAGCCTCTTCTTTCCAGCTTAACGTAAAGTTCAGCCCGATATGGAGTATCACTTTAATCAAGTGAGACATACAAGTTTGTCCAGGGATGGTGATGGACTTATAGGTTAACGAAGCTGTTTTGCAAATGATACGCTCTTTAATCTTTAGCCAGTGCAAAGACTTCAAAATAGGCGTAACATGTGAGTACTTGGAACTACAAAAAATTGCTTGCGCAAGAGAATTCTGAACAAACTGCAACCGATCAATCTCACAGCCAGGGAGATTCAAAAACAGGGAATTGCAGTAGTCCAACTTCCATTGGACAAGAGCAGCACCAATTGTAGCAGCTGTCTCACGTGACAAATATGGACGTATTCGACGAAGATCACGGATATGGAAGAAACATGCTTGTGAAGTTTTAGTTATGTGTTCGTAGAAGGTTAGGTGTTTATCAAGGATACACCGAGATTTCTCACAGATGAAACAGGTGATATTTTAATACCCGAAGATAACGAATGAGTTTTCCCATTCAACTTCAGAAGCTGTTGAGGTATCCCGACCAACAAGAATTCAGTCTCAGATGGATTAAGTGCCAAGAAATTAGCAGACATTCAAGAGGATATAGACTGAAACGTTTGTTGCAGGAGGGTTTCAGCATTAGAATAGGAGTTAGGGGTGAAAGAAGGTACATTGAGTGTCATCAGCATATAGTTCATGATCAAGAGAATGAGAAGAGATTAGAGTGCTTAGGGGTGTTGTGTAGAGGTTAAAGAGGATAGGACCAAGAACGGAGCCTTGAGGCACACCATACTTTAAGTGGGAAGGTAAAGAGATGTACTCCATCACTTTCAGACTAAAAAGAACGATCCGTCAGATAGGAGGAAAACCAATCAAGAACAATTCCACGAATACCGAACCAGGAAGAAAGACGTTCCAGAAGAATATTGTGATCAATGGTATCAAAAGCGGCCGAAAGATCAAGTATACATAATCCAGTTAAGCGTTGTGTGCACATGGCATTAACAATAGAATTGCACACAGATAGAAGTACCGTTTCAGTTGAACGATGCTTAGTATAAGCAGCTTGATGCTTATTAAATAGATCATTGTAAGAGAGATGAGTAGAAAGCCTCTGAAGAACAATTCTTTCAGTGAGCTTAGATATGTATGACAGATTAAATATAGGCCTGTAATTCGACAATAATTCCTTATCCAGTGTGGGCTTTTTAAGCAATGGAGTAATATCTGCACGCTTAAAAGCGCGAAGAAATTTGCCAGTAGAGAGAGAGAGAGAGGCTAACAATCAATGTTAATACTGGAGCAAGTATGTGAAAATACTTCTTTAAAAGAGAGGTTGGGATTGGATCCAAGTCATAATGTTTAGCTGGAGAGTCTAAAACTAATTTAGTAATCTCATCAATTGTAACTGGAGTGAAATTAGAAAGCTCATCTTTGGAATGATTCTCTACTGGAGTCTGAGGAGTAGAGTTAGGAGCTGGAGTGATAGATTCTCTAAGATTGCTTATCTTATCTGTAAAGTAATTGGAAAATTGTTCAGGCAGTGACTCCACAGGAGTAGAAGGAAGAGAAGGAGAAATAGATCTATGTAAAAGATCATTAACGGTTTTCCATAAACTCTTGACATTCACAGCCTTACTGACCCAAGAGGAGTAGTACTCTTTCTTAGCATTAGCAATAGCAGTACGATAAATCTTGTGTTGCAAATTAGAAACAGTTTTCCAAAAATCTTAATGGGTATGACGCCACTTTCTTTCAGCTCTATGGCATGCAGCCTTTAGCTTTCTCAGACCAGAAGTATACCAAGGGTTAGATTTCTTAAGCTTCTTGGTAGTCAGACTGTTAGTTGACAGGTAGTCAGTGCATGCTTATCAAGTAGAGATGAAAGAGCAGTGTTATACTGTTTTACTAATTCATCAAGATCATTAGCAGGAGCCTTGATCAAAGTCGAATTTTCAAGATCAGAACAAAGAGATCAAGATCAACGTTATTTACACACCTAAATGAAACTGTAGGTGAATTTTTAATAGTATCTGGCGTAACATGATTATAAGTGAATACAACAGGAAAATGGTCTGACGGCTAGTGAGATAAAATAGTAACACTTAAAGGATCAATAGCAGAGAGACTCGGTGTAATAACAACATCAAGTGTATGATTGTCAATGTGAGTGGCAACATTCACATGTTGAACAGCATTACAAGCAATGATATGGTCTGAGTTGGAGAGGGATCGGATGTTAAGAGAGCAAAGAGAAATATTGCTTCGAAGAGAATTAACCGGAATTCTCGATCGAAACATGCTTACAAAACTGGCAAATCAGTAATTGTAAACAATGCAGAAAGTACAATATAAATTACAATATAGTTATTCACAAATTACATAAAAAATACAAATATGCAATAATTAACTAACGATCAAAACGTAAACACTATAACTTTAACAATTTAAACACTAAAAGCAATATAAAATAACGTGTAACGGATCAACTATAACGGTAAAATAACGGTCAAAACTGCAAATTGATTTTTCAACAAAATAACTATATAACAGATTAACAATATAACATAGAACTATGAACTAAGTTAAAAGCACGCCAATGAACTTAATCAAGTCTAAAACTATTCACTCAAGACGCTAAATTTCATTAAAATGCTATTTATTTATTATAAATAAATAAATAAACAGTCCTGTCAACACATAATTATCTAAGCACAAATAGTATCATTTTTCCAAAATCGTTAGACATGCTTTTTAAGTTACTAAAATTGTAGCAGCTCTTAAGGTCTAGGTCTAGATGTGTCATTTCAACATGGTAAAGTATGTTAGCTATAACAAGAGAGCTTAAAAATAGTTCATTCTCTTCTAGTGAAATATACCAATGAAATGTACGACCATTTATGTGCCGAATTATTGAGGGAGAGACGTCAAGAAATGACTGGGCAAATGAGTCCTTCAGAATTTGACTTCTAATTTTATTCTTAACGCAACATGCAGAGGTCACACTCCTTAAGAGCTGCTACAATTTTAGTAACTTAAAAAGCATGTCTAACGATTTTGGAAAAATGATACTATTTGTGCTTAGACAACTATTCTCCGCGTTGCGTCCGAGTACTACAAAACAATAACTTATGAGTCCTGTGTAGCAAGAGACGACTCGTCTGGAAACTGATGAATGCAAAGGAAAATCACATCAGCTTTATTTTCTCATGCTAAGGGCTACATTACAGTTTGATATAGGTTTAGCCTTCGTGATGTGATCAACTGGTTGGTCCATATATTAATCCCAATGAATGCGAAAATAGAGTGTAGGCACGAACATATACGTTAAACCTGCCACTTGGCAGAATCTAATATGACGAGAGAAAGATGAACTTAAAGATTTAATTTGTTCTAGTTTTTCATTGTATTATTTGTATTACTTCAACCATGTGTATGATTGAGCTTAAAACTCACGGCAGGGGCTTCCATGACAGCTGACTTTCTCCTCGTGGTCTCCCACGCAGGGTTTACCATAGGGCGAGGGAGCGGGGTGTGTGCAGGTTCTGCTTCTCTTTATGAACCCTCCGTAACCACATGTCACACTGCATGCCGACCACTCACACCATTTACTCCAACCGCCGTCATCGACTAAAAATCATCATCATCATCATCATCACCATCGTCATAATCATCATTATCACATCATCATCATCATCATTATCATCATAATTATCAGCAGCAGCAGCAGCAGCAGCAGCAATTCGGATTACTCAGGATTATAATATCGTTGTTCTTATACTAAACGTTATTCAATATTTCTCTTTGAGCTGTTAATATATGACATATTCCTGCAAGAATATGGTTACTATACTATTCTATGTTAAGATGGAAACTTTAAAGATTGTAGCTTAATTCATCCCCCGTGAAAGGAATATTTTCCTGTTAAATTAAACACCTTTATTTTATAGATATTACTTAGGTTATGTTATATAATACTACTAAATCTAGATCATACCACAAGGTGGCGCTGTGGCGTTCTTGACCTCGACATGAGGACCCAGACAGTATTTTCCGTTGTTTTCAGGCACCGGGTTGTTACAAAGTCTCTTACGAGCCACGACAGCGCCGCTACCACAAGACACGCTCTTATCTGACCACTCAGACCAACTGGACCAACCCCCGTCAATAGCTGTGAAAAAACATGTAAGAATCAGTGTCATCGTCGTTCATGACAACAACATGCTACCACAAGACACGTTAATATCTTACAACTCAATCCACTTACTTACTCCAAACTATGTCAATAGTTGTAATGAAAATCGATATGCCATATCCGATATTTCATGTAAGTATAAAAACAGGGATACAACAAAGATACGATTGGAAACTTGCTAAATAGAGTTTTTAAATGCATTATGAAAAGTTGTATCACCAAGAGACTATATTTCAGTTGATAGGACACTTGAATGGTAATATAGTTCTTTAGTTTATCGATATTGTTGTTTGCTCCGTGCTTGTGTTACGTGTTAGATAAATTCTACTACAAAACTTACGGCACGCTTCTTTGGTACAGGTTCTTGTTTGTTGATTGTCGTCGATGCAGATTTTGCCGCCATATTGAGGTTCAGGATTGTCACAGACGCGATGTCTGCTCTGATGTCCATCACCACACGTTACCGAGCAGCGACTCCACTCATTCCACTCACTCCAGTCTCCGTCAATAGCTGCTCAACAGCAGCACAATCATTGGTTGATATAAAATAGCTGCTCATCAGCATCGCTATCATTGGTTGATATACACTAGCAGCTATATCAGCATCGCTATCATTGGTTGATATACAATAACAGCTATATCAGCATCGCTATCATTGGTTGATATAAAATAGCTGCTCATCAGCATCGCTATCATTGGTTGATATACAATAGCAGCTATATCAGCATCGCTATCATTGGTTGATATAAAATAGCTGCTCATCAGCATCGCTATCATTGGTTGATACTGCTAATTAGCATCGCGCATCGCTAGCATTGGTTAATATAACATTAACCAATGATCAACAACACAGTCATAGTATTTATAGAAAGCAACTGATGATGAACATCGATTATAAACAAGTATTAATTCGTATAATTTAAGTTCGAAATGTTTTTCAAAATTCATCGATAAATGTGATGTAATTATAAAAAATATTATGATGGATGATAAAATGTAAATTTATTTCACGTATTACATGTTTCTTTAAAGTTGTTTTATATTGTAAGACGATGACTAAAGAAATGTTAGTAACATACGACAGTGGGGAGCGCTGCAGTTCTTTGTTTCAGTAGAGTCAGCGTTGCATGGCTTGCCGTGGAAAGCTGGGGTTGGGTTGTCACAGGCGCGTGTTCGAGTCCTGCTTCCACCGAGACCACAGGACACAGAGCAAGAGCTCCATCTGTTCCACTTGCCCCATCCTCCGTCAACAGCTACACCAAAATAGCGTAGACCATTAGACACCAGGTAATATTATCAACTTAGCGTTAGGCCTATTTTAAAGTAATACGATATTAAATGATTTTAAAGTAATATATTCATATGAGTATAACTGTCAACCCTGCTACTTGCAGGAGGTCTATCTAGTCAACCATTACTTTGTGCTTGCCTAAAACCGTAGGATCTTGTAAATGTCTGACTAAAATGCAACAGCAGGTGGCTGAGAAAACCTGCTCGTATAGATGAGTTAGTAACTTAATTATACAAAATTGTTTCGTATAAAATAAAAGAGAGAACTCAAGAGCGTCAGATTAATTTCACTGCTGAGGATTCAAACTCATAAGTAATTAAGATTTGATATCGTTAAGATAATCTTATGGTTAATCGCATACTAACCACAGGGTGGAGCATTTCCAGGAATGGTCTCGGATGAAGATCCCTGACAGAACTTTCCACCGAACTGAGGATCAGGATGAGTGCAAGTCCTGACTCTCGTGATCCAGCCTCCCTCTCCACACGTCACCGAGCACTTGGACCAGGCTGACCACTCAGTCCAACCGCCGTCCACAGCTGAGCAACAACAACATCGCATTAGAGCACTACGAATACTGCTAAGTGAACAAACTCATTCTCTCTCTCTCTCTCTCTGTATCTCTCTCTCTGTCTCTGTCTCTCTCTCTTTCTGTCTCTCTCTGTCTCTCTTTCTCTCTCTTTGTTTATTGCTCCGTTGGTTGGTTGGTCCATTTACATGTACATATACCAGATCAACATTTTGAACATGAAGTTGCAAGGATCATAATACAAATTATTATTGATATATTGCTAAAGCAAATCCAAAATATCTTCATAAGGCGTTTAGCTGGAACGAACATAATAGAATAATATTAGAGCATGTATCGCTACAATCAGGTACATCAAAATTATAGCTTAATTGTTCTGATATACGGTAGTCCTTCATGGTATGATTTCTATATGTAAATAAATTGATAATTTATTGATCAGGTTATACATACGACAGTTAGGAGCAGCGCAAGCTCTCACTTCCACGGCTTCACCGGCACACTGGTTTCCTCCATGTTCAGGTTCTGGGTTCTCGCAGTATCTGTGTCTCTTGGTTACTCCACCGCTACCACAGGTAACACTGCACAGCGTCCATCCGGTCCAAGACGTCCAGCCTCCATCAACAGCTACAAACAATCATACGTGCACATACATGCAAATACAACCATAAACAAATACATCAGCTACATACATACATAAATGCAAGCATGGAAATACAACTATATGAGAAATATACACGTAGCTAAAGACACTAGGACAATGGCTCATCTGGGCTCGACACACAAGTATACATAAGCAGAACATTAAGTTTTCCCCCATTAGGCTGTAAACAAGCAGTGGATATGGTTAATCTATATGTACAAAGTAGTCCACAAATGATTTCCCACAGTATTTTGATGGAATGGAGTTGATTTAATACGACCATTACAAATGTATACATATTTAACACTGCCAGAAGTAATGAAGGCGAAATATCAATAGAAAGTTTGAAAGAAACTTTTGCGCTATACGTACGACATGGATTGAGAAGAGCGAGCATGACTTGAGAAGACTCTCCCTCACACGGTTCTCCACCATGTTGAGGAGTTGGTTTGTCGCAGTTCCTCGTTCTACTCACATACCCGTCATAACCACAAGTCTTGCTCGGCTCAGACCAAGGTCCCCATTGTCCCCAACCTCCGTTGATCGCTACATAATAAACAACAATTTACTATTGACAATTACCGTAAAGATATCAACAGGTTAGAAATTCGAGGAAAAAGCTAGCGTTAGGTAGACATAATGACGCAGAATACGCACAAGTGTTATCAATTGGTAGCCTGACTTGATATTTGTATTTTTCTTTCTAGCGACACGTTTTTAAAAATTAACGATAAAGTTTTCTTTAGCACCTTGTGTTGATTAGTTATTATTAAATACTCGAAGTATAAGTGTGATATATTTTAATGATCAGTGATGATTATATAGTCATAGTCATCCTCTTAGCGTATCTTTTACTCGTTCATTCATCATGATTGTTATAAAGACGTTTACGTACATATATAATATAGACTCAGTATTGCTAATGATTACTATAAAGACATTTAAGTACATATATAATATAGACTCAGTATTGCTAATGATTACTATAAAGACATTTAAGTACATATATAATATAGACTCAGTATTGCTAATGATTACTATAAAGACATTTAAGTACATATATAACATAGACTCAGTATTGCTAATGATCACTATAAAGACATTTAAGTACATATATAATATAGACTCAGTATTGCTAATGATTACTATAAAGACGTTTAAGTACATATATAATATAGACTCAGTATTGCTAATGATTACTATAAAGACATTTAAGTACATATATAACATAGACTCAGTATTGCTAATGATTACTATAAAGACATTTAAGTACATATATAACATAGACTCAGTATTGCTAATGATTACTATAAAGACATTTAAGTACATATATAATATAGACTCGGTATTGCTAATGATCACTATAAAGACATTTAAGTGCATAGACTCAGTATTAATCATGATTGTTATAAAGACATTTAAGTACATATATAATATAGACTCAGTATTGCTAATGATCACTATAAAGACATTTAAGTACATATATAATATAGACTCAGTATTGCTAATGATCACTATAAAGACATTTAAGTACATATATAATATAGACTCAGTATTACTAATGATTGTTATAAGGACGTTACGTACGGCATGGCTTCTCTACGCACTCGACGGTGTCGGACGATTCACCGGGGCAGTAGACTCCGCCGTAAGCAGGGGCGGGCTTGTCACACACCCTCATCCTCGTCTTTATTCCACCCGCTCCACACGTCACACTGCACGAGGTGTATTCACTCCACGCTCCCCAGTCACCGTTAATAGCTGGAAAATAATCCATCCATGATTATATCAAGTAGTTCATGGTGAAATGGATGAAAGCAAGCAACTCTCAAGTATTTTATTAAATAATTAAATGTTTGAATATACAGCGTCATTATATGTTATTATTTAATTTATCATTGTGCATGTAACTGGTTCCAATGATAAATTAAACGTCTAAGGCCATTAGTAATGAGCGTGTTGATTTCAGTTACAGAAGTTGAATATGGTTTTCCATGCTGATCTTTCTCCCCCTCTCATAGTGCACAGCCTACTGGCTGGTCCATGGTATATAACTCATAGTTGCCATGTTGATATTGAAGCATACACATGTGGATAAAACAAATATCGAGTTGTATTTGTAACTAAATTTAGATTACCATAATATTATTTACTTAAATTCTATTGTCTAATAAAAATCGTTAATTTAATATTTAGGAAGCTGACCGCAAGGCTTAGAGGCGCAGAATCTCGCTTCTTTCGAGTCACCCTTACAGTTCTCTCCTCCAAACTTGGGTGGAGGGTTAGTGCACTGCCTCTGTCTCGTGTTAGTTCCACCCTGACCACAGGACACGCTGCACCTACTCCACTCACTCCAGTCCGTCCAGCCTCCGTTAACAGCTGAACAGGAGTGAAAATATATTAATATTATAATATGCTGACATAATTGTATCATTATACGTACATGTACTGAATATTATTTTGATATATATGTTGATATCACTTTAGCATAGCAGATTTATTTGATATTGTTTACCCCACTAAGACATCAACATTGTATAAAATCTTCAACGTATCTATTCTGTGGAATTGAACGCAAAGTTTGTCAAATGAGGTTCTCAAAGTAAACCTTTGAATTTCACATAAATTTATTAAATTCTTCAAAATCAGCTGCATCTACATTTATCATTTATTGATGTAGCACGTTTTCTGAATAAAGGTAAATGATGGTCTGAGATACATACTCTTAGTATAAGCTTTATTTTTGATTCTCTAGCAATAAAGAAGTAACAGGCAGCTCGACTCACGGCAAGGGTTAGTGGTGACGTTGACGACTTCGATGTGGGAGCCGAGACAGCTGTGACCACCGAAAGCGGGTTCGGGTGAGGAGCAGGCCCTAGTTCTCGTCGAGGTGGCTCCGAAGCCACAGGTTACGCTGCACTCTGACCATGAGCCCCAGGGTGACCACTTACCGTCGATAGCTGCGGGTAAATATGGGCGTATGTCTACTGTAGAGTCGATACATAGTCATCTAACTTATGAAAATGATATAGTGACAAAAGTAAGAAGTTGAGTTTTTGGTTACTTAGACTTAAACTCTAGTAGAATTTACAGCAATTTAAAAATTTGTTATTTGAAACTGAAATGAATGTAGAGTTTCCGCTTATTATACTGAAAAACTGTATTAGGTGATTGTACAGTTGTTGATATAAACATATTGTAAATTTAGGTTTAAATGTAACTCAGTGCCTTAACATATTTTAAATTATTGCATACTTTTCTCAGAGAAATATAGATATTGATATTAAACCTGATATTGATATTAAACCTGATATTGATATTAAACCTGATATTGATATTAAACCTGATATTGATATTAAACCTGATATTGATATTAAACCTGATATTGATATTAAACCTGATATTGATATTAAACCTGATATTGATATTAAACCTGATATTGATATTAAACCTGATATTGATAATAAACCTGATATTGATATTTCAACAACAACGGACCATTGTTAAACTGGGATTTAAGGGACGATGATGATGACGATACTGATATTAAATCTTGGTAAATATTTGATTTTCACAATTGATTAATAAATGATGGATAGATTTAATGTATTGACAGATCGATTGCAGTATTGATTGATTGAACTATTTGTACTGAAGTGGCATATACGACAGGCAGGTAATAGTATTGATTGATTTAACTGTTTGTACTGAAGTGTTACATGCGACAGACTGGTGCAGTATTGATTGATTGAACTATTTGTACTGAAGTGGTACATACGACAGGGTGATGCAATATTGATTAATTGAACTATTTGTACTAAAGTGGTACATACGATGGTGCAGTATTGATTGATTGAACTATTTGTACTAGTACATACGACAGGCAGGTGCGGTGCAGGACTTGCTATCTACTTCCACTCCCTGACAGTGAAGACCGTTATGAGCGGGCGCTGGGTTGTCACAGTTACGAATTCTCTTTCTGTGACCAGCGTCACCGCAAGTAGCTGAGCAAAGTGACCACTCTCCCCAACCACTCCAACCACCGTGAACAGCTGTCACATGTACAAATACATACACACATACATACATACATACACACATACATACATACATGCATACATACATACATAAATACATAAATATATACACACATACACAAGTACAGAAGTAGTAAGGCCCCTGTTTGATTTATTTATGAATTCACCGATTATCGATCGTTTTTCCATTGAAAAACTAGCTGAGTAATATATTGATTAATTGTTTGCTTGACTGATTAATTGATTAATTAATTGATTGTTCGATTGATTGATTGATTTATTGATTTATAGATTGAGTACTCACGGCAAGCAGGTGGGGAGCAGCTCTTGGTTTGGCTGGGTTCACCGGTGCAGGGGAAGCCTCCATATGATGGGGTAGGGTTGGTACAGTCACGTGATCTTGAGGTTAGACCTCCTGCTCCGCATGTCTTGCTACAAGTCGACCACTCGTTCCACTCGGACCACCCACCGCACACAGCTGCGCAAATCAATCAATCAATTAATCAAGCAGTCTTCTAACTTACTCGTAAATTTACTATGAGATAATACGATTCACAACTGATAATAGTAGCAGTAAAATATCGCTAATAAAAATGCATAAATAAAGTTAATATCAATACAAACAATGTACTTTTGGAATAGACTGTGAATTCACCGCCTACATGCGATAAACTTTAAAAAATTGAATAATTAAGTTATTGATTGATTGACTGATTAGATGAATTGATGGATGGATGAGTTAGTTGAATACTAACGGCAAGGCACGAGGTCGACGGTTCTAATCTCAAGTTTGTCTCCTCGACAGTTGGCGCCACCATTGGAAGGTTTAGGGTTGGTGCAGGTTCTACGTCTTGTTGAGATTCCTCCATCACCACAGGTCACACTCGCGTCAGTCCACGAGGACCAACCCGACCAGCCTCCCGCAATAGCTGAGTACACGCCAATCAATCAATCAATCAGTATTTATAATAAAAAGTTAATTTGTAATAATGATATATTTTATTTTTATAAGTAAAATCTATTAAGAGGATATATTAAGAGTGATCAGCGGTCAACAGAAATGTTAGTATCATTTACTATAGCATAAATGAAAATAAATTTATAGTTATAAAGATGTTGCTAATTATGAAAAAAATGTTATTCAGAACCATTTATTAATAACTAGGACACACCTTAAAGACCCTTGGTCAGACTTATCTATCGTAAATAATAAGGTAAATAATTTCATAGAAACCTATTTATGCCTTAAATAAATGCTGTTGTGTTAATTAATTCAGAGCTAACATGTGATTTTTACATTAAAGTTAACATATTCTAAAGAATTTTAAATGCGTGTAGTGCTTAAATATCATTTAAAAATCTACATTTCAGACAAATACAACACAGAAACCTCCATTTACGAAAAACTTAATTTAGAAATTAAAATAACTTTTAATTTTTGTCTGGAAAAGGAAATAAAATAAATAAATAGTTATCCTGAAACTTTAGTAGGCCTATTATTAAAGAAAAAGAATCAACTGTGATTAATCAATACAAGGGTCACGTGGACAATGGTACATACGACATTCTGGAAGCTGTACAGGAATGACGTCATGGTCTTCTCCATCACAGTTCTTTCCACCGTACATGGGTTCTGGGTTATTGCAGTATCTGTGCCTGGACTTGCTTCCACCCTCTCCACACGTCACCGAATTAAACACCCACTCGCTCCAGGCGCTCCAGGCTCCGTTAATAGCTGCAACAGTCATCAACTCATTCATTTATTCATTGATTTATTGGAATCATTGGAATCACGATTCAATTCATTGATTGATTCCTTTATTGATTGATTCTTTCATTCAGTTATGAAATAATTTAAATATTTATAATTTTGCTTTAATACCTTGATCATTGTTCGTTTAGAATAAACACTGTAGCGACTGATTGTTTAATACCTTCTCAGTATAAAAGTACAATCCTCATATTACTTTATATATTCTGATATTCACTGGCACATTGTTACTGTACTGACTTGATTACTCTTACATTTTCTTGTTTTGTCCAAAACTAAAAGTACATAGACTATTTTGTAAGATAACACATCGATAGTTGATTGAATGATTGCAAGCTTGATTGATTGATGAACTACCGCAATGCCTGACGAAGCAGAATTTAGAGTCGGTGTCGCTGCCGATGCACTGCACGCCGTTGTGAGAGGGTTTGGGATGATCGCAGTATCTCTTGCGGTAAACTCTTCCACCAAATCCACAGGTGGCGCTACATGACGACCACCCGTACCACGAGCTCCAGCCTCCATCAATAGCTGAGCAACAACAACAACAACAGTGCTACCATCTCCCTTGATGATCATTCGTACCATAAGCTTCAGCCTCCATCAACAGCTGAGCAACAACAACAACAATAGTGCTACCATCACCCTTGATGATCACCCGTACCAAGAGCTCCAGCCTCCATCAACAGCTGAGCAACAACAACAACAACAGTGCTACCATCACCCTTGATGATAAGCAGTAACACGAACTCTATCTGCCTTCAACAACTGAGCAACCACAACATTTGCAGCAATAACAACAACAAAAGCAACATAGTTTGTAGCAGTTAAACATTAACAGAAATAGACATTTATACAAATTAACTTAGCTATAAATTATAACGTAAAGTTCTTATGAATTACAGAAGGGCAGGCTACTGACCGCAGGGTTTTTGTAGACAGGGAGTGGCTTCAGTGGCGTCACCCACGCAGAACTTTCCTCCATAGAGAGGCGATGGGTGGTCACAAACCCTGTTTCTAACTTTGAAGCCCCCCTTTCCACAAGTCACACTACAGTCGCCCCAGTGCGACCACTGAGACCAACCTCCGTGAACAGCTACAACAACAACAACAGTCGTTCATGACAAAATAGAGTATTGCAGGGAATATTTAGATACATAATAATGTACTTTGTGCGTAAATTTTATGAGAATGAACATGTATTCAGAAAATATCGAGTGACAAATATGAAGACGACTGGTTTACAATAGTAATTAAAAGGGATATAAATATAGCAACTAAATAGATCGTACGATGAAGTCGTATGGAGTTCTTGGTAACCTGTGTGAACGTTAATGTCTAGCAAGTCTCTTTGGCTGGTTTACCCTGCAAATTACAAGTAATGAGCAACTATCTAAAAGTAATTTAACGCCATAGCCTAAGAGTATTTAACAAATAATTACATAATAACACGAGTGCTGTAGACAGTGTACCATGTATATTGTGTAACATGAATTATGTATTATGTATTAATCCAATTGCATTAGGATGTTGGGATACATACGACAAGGTGGTAGATGAACGTATTGAACGCTGAACGAGATTCCCTCACAAGGTAGACCTCCATATGCCGGGGTTGGGTTGTCGCAGAATCGCGTGCGGTTGACGGTGGCTCCAGCCCCGCAGCTAGCAGTTGGGAGAGACCAGGCAGTCCAGGGACCCCACGCTCCGTCGATAGCTGAGAAAAGAGAAACTAAGTGCTTTATATCTTCTAGTTAAATTCTAAATTCCATGTAAATTAAAATAAATTTTTATTAAAGTAGATAAAACAGATGCATGATGAAAAGCAGGTAGTGAAATCACATAATTATACAAGCAGACCTTTGAGGTAATTATTTACATACTGGTATAACACAATATATTGCAAAATATTTAATAATCGATGTTCAATAGAATTAAAAAAACTGAAATTAGTCAAAATAAGTGAACAATTTTCGATTGAAAAGTTGTTAAGTCTTAGTCACAAAGCAAAATTTTCTGTTTGTTTTATTTAATTATGAGCGTTTATCTATCTTTCAACATTCTCATACAATAGCGTGGTCCAAACCAAAGTTTTCTCTATCTTTATCTTTGTGTCTTTCTTTAACAAAAAGTCTAAAGAAAGACACAAAGATAAAGATAGTGAAAACTTTGTTTAGACCTAATGTAAAATAAAAAGCTGACTAGATTAACTACACGTGCTGTTAGAATAAACTAAATCAATGTAACATAAGCTCAACTGACGACAGGGATCTTTGCAACATCCTCGGATTTCCTTCGAGTCGCCGTCACAAGGAAGACCTCCGTGTTTAGGGACTGGCTCGGTGCAGGATCTCTCACGGAATGTCGTTCCACCCGCTCCACAGGATATGCTGCACTCAGTCCACTCGCTCCAGGCGCACCAACCTCCGTCAATCGCTGGATGTGGAAAACAAGTTAATTAATAAATGAGTTAATTGAAGAGTTAATGAATGTGTTCATTGCTTGATAAATGAATTAACGTGCCAGTTATCCGTCAAATAAGTTAATGGGTAAGATAATGAGTTAATTATTTGATAAATTAGTTAATGAAAAGTTAATAAATGAGTTAATTATATGATAAATCATAAATGAGGTATCGGAGCAGTTAATGAAGTTATTAGTTATCTAATAAATGACTTCATTTTCTTTAATGAACTCATGAGGTAATTTTAGAGTTATTTAATGAGTTATTTATTGGCTAAATTAGTTAGTGATAGATATAATGACTGAGTTAATTGTCTAATGAATGAGTTAAATGAAGAGTTAATGAAAGAGTCAAAATGAGTGTTAATGATATGCTATATATCATTGAGTTAATGAGTTAATGATCTGCTAAAAGAGTCAAAGAAAGAGTTAAAGAAAAAGTTAAAGAAAGAGTTAAAGAAAGAGTTAAAGATAAGAGTTAAAGAAAGAGATAAAGAAAGAGTTAAAGAAAGGGTTAAAGAAAGAGTTAAAGAAAGGGTTAAAGAAAGAGAGTGAGGGAAAGAGTTAGAGAAAGAGTTAAAGAAAGAAATAAAAAAAGAGTTAAAGAAAGAGTTAAAGAAAGAGTTAAAGAAAGAGTTAAAGAAAGAGTTAAAGAAAGAGCTAAGGAAAGAGTTAGAGAAAGAGAGAGTTAAAGAAAGAGTTAAAGAAAGAGTGAGAGAAAGAGTTAAAGAAAGAGTTAAAGAAAGAGTTAAAGAAAGAGTGAGAGAAAGAGTGAGAGAAAGAGTTAATGATACTGACGGCAGGGCTTGTGGGAGGAGCAGAGTTCTCTCTGAGAGTGGACGCCTCTACAAAGCTTTCCACCGTGCTGTGGTACCGGAGAGTCGCAGGTCCTGTTCCTAAAGCGAATTCCTCCATCACCGCAAGAGGCGCTGCACAGGGACCACTCGCCCCAGCTCCCCCATCCCCCGTCGATCTCTGAGAAAATAGTCAGACATTAGCGAGAATTGATCTAAGAAATATTTAAATAAATTGGTCTTGTAGGAAAGGAATGAATAAATAAAATATATTTAGTAACAAAATGGCCTATCAAATAGATAAAAATCGAATACAGGAATCAATATACAGCGTAGAAAAAATAGCGGAAATAAATATACCTTTCTTCTAGAACAATGTATCCATACATATGAGACACGTTTGAGAAAAACATGTTGATGATTAAAACTTGTTTGAGAGTTGCGATTTCTCTATTGCAATGATGTCTGATATTAAAAGTTGAGAACTAACATACGTACATGTAGAAAGAGATTCCACAGAGTTCTATTTTATCACTGAAATGTGTCACAATCTTACTGGCAGATCATGTACTATGATCATATGTGAATGTGTGTGTAAAACAACGGAATCTTTAGAGCAATTGAGAGAAAGAGAAAACTCAAGGCTAGATCAAGATCAGTAATAAGTTATAACGATATTAACAGTTGCACTAAACAAAAATTACAGCTGCAAAAGTTGTTGCAATTCATAACTATATGAACAACAGCAACAAAAATAAAAATATACTATACGAATTATGAATAGCAACAACATACAACAAGGTTTATGAATAGCAACTACAACATATCGCAAGATTTATAACGACAACAACATACCATAGGTTTTATGAATAACAACAACGTTATACAGCAAGGTACATGAATGACAACAACAACATAGTAGAGGTTTATGAACAACAGCAACAACACACCGCAAGGTTTGGGACTGCAGGGTCGGACTTCCTCGTCAGGTCCGTCACATCCTCTCGGGTATTTCGTGGAGCCGTATCCATGACCGTATCCGGGATGCTCTCCGTGGAACACGTGATCAAAGTCCACGTCTCCATATCCACGAGTGTCTCTCTTCTTACGACTGGCTGAATAAAGATTTGGAGAGGCGTAGCCTCCGCCATGATTGGCTGGTGGGGGGTAGCTGCCGTGGGGTGGTTTGTATTCACCAGTGGGTGGTTTGTATTCATCAGTGGGTGGTTTGTATTCATCAGTGGGTGGTTTGTATTCATCAGTGGGTGGTTTGTATTCATCAGTGGGTGGTTGATAGTCGTTGGGTGGCTCGTAACCATCATGGGGTGGTTTATATCCACCTGTGCCTGTTGATAAGTGACATTAAACTCAATTAGTATAATTATAGGACATAAAGGCATGCAGGCACATTGATAGTGTATAGGGAATCAGTGATAGTTTGGACTTGGACCCTGCTACAGTGCTGTTCATTGCACCTATTAGTAGTTTAAACATAGAGCTTCAGACTGGTATGTAGCTGGAAGTGATAAATTAATGTAATTACGTTATCTAAACCTATTTCCTTTATGCAATATTAATAATGTTAAATAAAAACGTTTGAGATATCGATCAAATTTTAAAATCACTATAAAATCACTATGATATTGCATTTATTCTGTAATATTGTTAAAATGAAAAGAAATATTGAGGAGCACTATGTTATATTAGAAACTGGAGTAGAGTTATTGATTAATGATTAATTAGAAAAATCTTTTCCGTTGATGTATTTAGTTTAAAACAGCTCGTAGAATTAGTGTAATTTTTTGGAGCTGAAGTTAACTGGATAGAGAGAGAGAGAGAGAGAGAGAGATATTTGTTTATTTCAGCATCAGCACCAAAGACACAGGATATATAGACACGAACGCTAAAAATTTGTTTCGTACATCAAATAGTCAATATCATTTTCTCTATTATTATCTCTATCTTTATCCCTGTCATTATCTCCATCTTTATCTCTATCCTTACAATGTATTCAGGAAGATATAATTAGCAACTGATGTAAGACACTTATTTTACACCAACAGTCAAACCTTTGTACGCCTCGCTGCCGTGGGTTGGTTTTGGCTTATGGTCGATCTTGTTACAAGTTCTAGTTCTCTTGCTGCCTCCGTCACCACAGGTCACCGAGCAGCCAGACCAGGTCGACCATTCCGCCCACTCTCCTCTCCCCTTATCATCATACCCATTCCCGTGCCCCTCTCCATATCCTTCCTCGTGACTCTCTCTGTATCCATCCTCATGACTATCTCCATATCCACCAGGAACAGGATCAACGGCTGGTGTGGGATACTCGGGCTGAGGTGGGACATAGCTGGGTGTAGTGGAGGGGGGTTTATAGGCGGGGGTAGTGGAGGGAGGTTGATAGGGAGGGGTTGCGGAGGGGTAGGTGGGGGGCTGGGTCTCGTATTTAGGGGGCTCAGTGGGACGAGGGTAGTCAGGTCTTGGTCTATAGGGTGGAGCGGGTGGGTCGTAGCGGGGTGGGTCCACTGGTCGGGGTGGTTGATAGGGTGGACTGTGCTGATAATCTACATGAGTAGAAGCACAATCATCATCATCGTCATCATCATCATCATCTTCTTCATCATCGTCATCATTTTCATCATCATCGTCAAAATCATCATCATCATTAATAAAATAACAAACAATCATCATTAATGCAGTAAGCGGGAAAATTACTTAGATAAAACTTAAATCATTTAAGAGTACATTAAATGCTATTTCTCTCTGTGAAATGCAGTATTTCTGATGCAAAACTTTATTCAATTATTTAAATACATTTGTGGTAGAGGTACAGCAACACCAAGATACTAATGCTATCATATTGCTTTCATAATATACTTTACTGCTTGAGAAAGGCATACATTTTAGACTAAATTTAAAAATAGAAATTTTACCAATCGATTTTATGAATTATATTTATTCAATATGTCAGACACAATTTTATTTTATTTTATTTTTGTTATGATTTTAATAATAATAATTGTATTTAACTGCTTACAAATTTCAGAAAACATCTTACATCACAGTATCAAGTAATTATACGGTAAGATTTGCGCGAATATTGAAGTAAGTTTTAAACAAAAAATTCAATGGAAGATGTTAAAGCAATTAATCTGATTGCTCTTTAGGTCTATGTAGGCTCTGGTAAATGGTGCTTATAAGCTTATGTCTCTACATTAGTCACAGTTTCTTCATCTTAACAAGTACGTAATTTAAATATGTTTTTATTCTTAGTCTGCTATTATCTTACTCTACTATGATCTCACTCAACTAGTGTATCTTAATTTATTAATATACTATTTCAGCTTAGCACTTTTGTAATTTAAAAATGTTTAAGTTCTTACCTTGTGGCTTTGCTTCGGGTGCGGCATCTGTAAAAAAGGAATCAAGCAGCTTTTAAGACATGCATGTTAGCGTATTACTTTCAGCTTAAATTGATATTTATACGATATTAATAGTGTTATATGACATGTATAGATCTACTTGAAACCAATTACAGTCGTCTAATTTTCCGCTAACTGCCCATGTGGTACACAGAGACTAAGCGAGAACCGATTAACTTATTGCTTAGTGCTCTCGAAAGAGTATTAAAGAATACTATGATTAGGAATATATGCCTTGGATTGACCTGCCACTTAGAGAATACTCTAGAGAAATAAGTAATCTATTATCTATTACTCTCTCTCTCTCGCTCTCTCTCTCTCTCTCTCTCTCTCTCTCTATATATATATATATATATATATATATATATATATATATATATATATATATAATATACATGTATATATATATATAGCCTATAATATATATATTATATATATATACATATATATATATATATATATATATATATATATATATACGGTCTGATAGAAATAACGGACCCACATTTTCCAACTTCTTATTTCCTTCGACCTCATTCACATATCGAAATTACACTGAACCCGATTTACACTGAATTCAATTTATATTGAACCTCATTTACACTGAACCCAATGTATACTGAGTTCAATTTAAATAGGCTTCGTCTCATGTAATAATTATGAGTAGAACAATTATAATTTAGCGGTGACTTTCATCTTCTAGAATGATTTCGGAGGCGTTGCTATAAATCCTTTCTACCTAGTATACTTTCAATTACTTATACAATGATTATACTGAATGAGTATTTCATATACAAACTACGGAACTTCATAGAAAAAATAAACAATAGCATCATAATGAGGCATAATTCTGTACTCACGTGTCAATGTTATTGAGGTCAAAGTCAGTGCTAGGATGTTTAGAACGATCTTCATCTTTACGGAGATGACTTTGTCTGTCAGTCAGTAAAGTGAAATATCTAAGAACATATAACAGCAATATCGATGTGTTATGTACAGTATTATACAAATTACAATTTAAATTCAGATAATACATGTTTGAGAAATATTTAATATCAACAGAAATTAAACTTTAGATGTAGTTGTCATGAGCATCAAGCCATTGGGCTTCTGATTTTAAATATATACGACATAATCATCATCATCTTCCCTTGAATCCCAATTTAACTTTTTTTAAATCTCTAAGTAAATGAGGAAAACCACTCTTTAGCAAACAATTTATGAAATAAAAGCTGTCATGGTCAAGCTACAATGAATTGTAACATTTCACATCTAGACACAGACCACTGAGGTGGTGTTTCATTGACTTCCTGCCCAATAGATAACTATACAAATTTCCCATCCTCAATAAAAAAACCCTAGTAACGTTTGGATGGTCGAGTGGAATGAACGCTTGCCTAATATCAGAAGGCAATCGGTTCGAATCCCACACGGATTTTTTTGGAAGTATTCCTTGAGTGCAACTCAGACACTAAGCTTACTAAATCGTTCTATAGGAACATAATTACTAAAAATGAAATACATTTAGAATAAAACGTCATTCAGTAGAAGTTACATCTACTAATTACATGTAAATCCTATTTAACTCAGTCACACGTCATTTTTTACTGTGTAAAATAACTGTGCAGAATATAAAAACAGAAGAGAGAAATCCTTAGATTGTCATTTACTTTCACTATTGACGATCTCCATTTTTCTTCATCTGTTTTGTGGATCGTATTGGAAGAATTTATTTAGCGACTAGTGATGTAGGGACGTCCCTGACATTATCAGCGAATGACGAATCGGACGATGAACATTAAATAGTATTATTTTAGTCATTTAGGACTCAACATCTCCTTAGCACATTTCTTTTGCAGATTGGTCTGGGTGAATTGATCTGTAGTGACGTGTGATTTGGAGACGTCCATGACCTCATTACTGGATGAGGAATAGGACGTTAAACCTTTATCATTATTATTATTATTATTATTAATATTAATATTATTACTATTATTATGGTACTTATCCAATTTCCTATAGGCGGCATGCCTAGTATTATTATTATTAGTATTAAAAAATTCAACATAAATTACCAAACAAAGTCTAAGTTAAATAACTGTCACGTGACTCACCTGTTGATGACTGTTTAAGTCCGGCTTCTAACTGAAGGTTGGGCTTCCCTCAGTGACTAAGCGATGACTTCCGGTAGAGATCAGAGCTCGAACGGGAGAAGATGTTGTCAGTCTGATGTACGGAGGAGGAAGACCTAGGCCTACCCCACTGGATACTTGACTGGTCAGAGCTCGGAGAGCTGTTGATGATGATGAAGTGAGAGTTGGAGTTTATATACTGACAAGTCTGACATTTCAACAGCGACAGCAGCGAATGAGAATCGATTCGTTGCTGAGACATTGTGAGCTAACTGATGAAGACGTAATGTCAAACGAGAGCGGTTTAATTGATATATTGAACATAAAATAGTACCGAAATATGTAAACATCAGCGGTGTGTCAGAGTTCACTGCAACAACTTCTCGATTGCACTCTCAGATGCTTGCAATGTCACAGAATTCAGCCTCGAAATAGACGTTAGGGCAGAAGAGTCGATATGCAAGTCCGTCATATTAACGTCCTGGTCATTTTAAGCTCCTGGTCATTTTAACCTCCTGGTCATTTTAACCTACTGGTCATTTTAACCCTTTATATCCCGGACCATGAAGGGATGCACGAAACTCTTTGAATTTTACAACATTAACTCATTATAGACCATTGCACATAACTACAAAAATGTTTAAATGTATCTTTAAAAATGTCAGAGATATTGACATGTTCCACAAGTGGAACAATGGGATAATAAGGCTAATCGGCCGATCCTAGTTAATAATGGAAATTAAAATCAAAATGTTTTCGTTTAATTGAACTTTTCATGGGGAGTCTATCGTTTTAGAAGGAACAGTATAGTTTTCATAAGTTAATTAACTGTTTATTACGTAGAACTTAGTCGATAAGATGATAGCAAACATCCATCAGATCTACTCCACCCATGCCCGTGATCTAGTTTGCGATAATATTTGGGTGGATCACATGTACCTTGTCTCCTTTATCCTTTATATGCCTTAGCACCTTCATCTCTGGTAAGACATAATCGAAGTTGCTAGCACATGTTACAAGATTATTATCACTCCAGCGCACAATACAAACACTTCCATCACTGTTGTACTCGATTGTTCCTCTTTCGTGCTTACAGATATCCTTCTTTCTTGGTAGAACTGCACCTCCCAATCTACTATCTCTTACTCCTCGACTGGATCGTAGGCCTAATGCTCTTAGCTTACACAAAAGAACATGAGATGTAAAGAAATTATCGAAAAACAATTTATGTTGAGTTTTGAGTTTTCAATGAAATTTACAAAACTTAGGACTACATGCTTTCCAAGTCCAACATTCTGAGGTCCATCCCCTGCACCGCAGCATATCGACGACTGATAAGGTTAGCAGGCTGAGCACAACATCATTATCTTGTACCCAAATCTGATGAGCTTTCCTTTGATAAACATCTTAGCTCCATGGTGGCCATAATAGAGCACCATGGACTCATCGTTGCTTAGAAGTTCATCAAATATCACAAAATACATAATGGATTTATTCAGTCCATCATTCAGTACGTAGTTGTACTTTTGCTACTTTGACCCTGATAGTGACTGGTTGTCAGCCAAATGGCAATACTTTTTCAGCTCTTGAAATCTATTTCGTGACATAGTTTTAGCTATGACTGGACAGCCCAAGTCCTCGGCTGTGCTCCAGTAATGTCATTATTTTTGTGGAAAGCTCTGGACATGAATCAGTTAAAGAAGCATGATGACTACCCTGAAGTGCATTCTCGTATTTATCCGTTAACTCCAAGACTGAGATGGAACTATTGCAGGGCCTTGTTTAGTGATTTTGGTTCTCTTGCGTTGGCCGACTTTTGACGAGTTTGAACTCGTGGCAACGGTTTCAGTTGTGGATTCTTCGGTTCTGTCTGGAGACATATCTCCTGTCATAACTTCCAATATTGTAATTGCATTATATTCAAAGCAAAAAACGAAAATTTTCTCATACTGGCCTCCTTTAATGTACCTAGTATCAATTTAAAAGTAATATGCCACAATTTATTATTCATTAATCAGATCATCCCGTTGTTCAGTTATGGAACATGAATTTAAATCTTGGTCTATATCGGTGAATTTAAACTTTTTATTATATTTATGTTGCTGGCCCTGGACAATAGCATATTATAATTGATTATTTTCTAATATAGTCATATTAGAGATCACCGATAAAAATTAAAAGTAAAAAGTAACTTCCTTCTTGGCCAAAATATGAAAAAGTCAACACTTTTGAAAGCCCTTACTAGCATTAACATGAAAAGTAAAAAAGGCAACTAACTATCTATGTTTTTTGGTATTCCTCTTTATTGCAAAATTGAAATTTTTATAGATTTGGGCTTTATGGGTCCTCCAAAACTGATAATAAAATTTTTGTTCCACTTCTGGAACAATGTGATAAGGAAGGTTAACCTCCTGGTCATTTTAACCTTCTGGTCATTTTAACCTCCTGGTCATTTTAACTTCCTGGTCATTTGCATTAGGCGCTGGTCCTCCTGCCTATTTCGTCAATAAAGTTTGATGCGGCAGAGTTGATAGGCCCCAGGGTCTCAAAGGCAATAGGCATGAAGATATAGTTGCTGGAGATATCGGCATACTTCAGAGTTTTCCTATTAGCCGCAGCCTCTGCAGCAGCACCAGCAGCAGCGCAAGATAGGCCGAGATTGCTTACCGAGAAAGTGTCCGTAACGGTGACGTCGTTGTTGTTATTATTATTGTTATTATTATTATTATTATTATTATTATTGTTATTATTACTATTATTTTTTTACCCCGGTGTAAAGAACCTGGGGTTTGATAAAAACGATTCAATCAATACGTGCTGAATCGCCGCCCGGCTACTCGAGGTCATCAATCGGCTTAAAGGAATTGTTGAAGCAGACTGCATTATTATTATTATTATTATTATTATTATTATTAATGCCTTGGGCTGTACAGGGCCCTGGGCTAAAAAATAAGATAAAGGAAAGACTTTACATAATTAAAAGAAAGATTAAAATTAATAATTAAAATAGTTCCTCTACTCTCTGGGAGGCCGCATTCGCCAATGTGCCACGAACACAGACAGCACTAAAGCGCTGGAGTGCAATGGACAGGCGCTGCCATAGAAAGGCCTTTTCGCGTTGGTAGCATGTAATAGCGCTGGTTCGCTGGTTTGAAAAAAATTAGGGATTAATTGATGATATGGTAAGGCACAGAAAGGAGTTAAGACGGTCTATTCGTATCCCGATTCTTGTTAAATTCTGATTAAAGGGAAGATGAGGACGATGATGATGATGATGATGATGATGATTTATGATGATAATGTATTACCGTTCTAAATTAATTTATCTTATACTTTAATTTTGATGTATTTGATTGATTATTTAATCGTCTTAGCTTGTAATTATATCAATAATTAATATTGCTTTGACGTGCCATGCTCTGCAAGAGGTAAAGCCGACAAAGCTAACGTTAACGCCAGTTTCGTCACGCGAAAGCAATGTCAGCGACGGGCGAGCCCAGGATTTGAACCCCGCACATACTGATCCGCGGTCGAATGACTTACCGACATCGCCACTGGCTCCAGCCAGTGGTAGGCCTACCTGTGGTATAAGTAAGTGGTACATATATTCACATTACATTTAAGACACATACACAAAATTACACATGCATTACATGTAAGCTTACATAAATGTACACTCCTACATACAATGTATAATGTAATAGCAAATGTAGTATATACAAAAAACAAATAGATCGTTATATATATATATATATATATATATATATATATATATATATATATATATATATATGTATGTGTGTGTGTGTGTGTGTGTGTGTGTGTGTACATGTATATACACTGTGAGTCAAAAAAAGCCTGTGTGCAGTCTCTCGCCCATAACTTTGGTATTAGTGAACCGATTTTTTAACTTCTTGCATGGGTATAATCAGGATAACATTTGCTATAAAATAACGTTAAGTGACTGTTAATTATTGTTTTTGCGTTGAAGCAGTGCTTGAAAATATGCGCGACTGAAAATATTCATTTTAAGTAAATCAATCGCTACAGGATGTTTACAAATCCGTGGCTTAACTAACAACGAAACACACGAAACAAACAGTGTAATACAAGTACTGTCAATGCAAATGCTCAAAATGTCCTCCTTTAGCGTGAAATCAAGCTCGGAGATACTTGCGCCACTCATCTATTGCGTTGTCAATGACATATTGTTGCACGTCTTGCCAAACGTCCACCAGGCGTTGCTTCAATTCGTCCACGTTATATATTTTCTTCTTTTCTGCGTTATTTCTTTAATATGCAATCTAGCCCTCCCAGCGTCTAGTTTTTTTATTGAAAATTCGGCAATCAACCAATGTACGCCATAACCCTTAAAGGGGTACAAGTTTTTTTTATGAGCGCTTTATCTTCATAAGTAAACACTATTTTAACATTTCAACAAAAACAGACTATGCTTGTAAAATCGTCTGTTATTGCTTAAAATAAACCGGAAGTGTCACAAAAACTAGATTTAAGATTAATACTTTTCTTCTTCTTTATAATTCTGAAAATATTTTCAAAATCGGTTCACAATTGTCAAAGTTGTGGACGAAATACTGCGCACATGTTTTTTATGACTCACAGTGTATATACAAAGTATATATTTATATTATATATGTATACATGTATGTATGTATGTATGTATATATATATATATATATATATATATATATATATATATATATCTTAGTGCACTGCCTACTGGCAGGTCCATGGTATATAACGCCTCCGCTCTTCTCTGTCTTCCGCCTTCCTCTTCATTTTCACATATGAGTGGGTCTTTAAATCATCTAACATACCTAATCTCGGCCTGCCCCTGCCTCTTTTTCCTTCCATTCTACCTTCTATGACCTCTTTTAATAGACCTTCCCCCCTCAGAATGTGTCCTATCCATCTCTTCTTCCTATTTCCTAATACATTTATCAACTGTCTATCTGTGCCAACTCTCTCCAGGACTTCCTCATTTGTAACCTTTTGAGTCCAGCTAATCCTCTCCATTCTTCTCCAAATCCACATTTCCAATGCCTCCAGTTTCCTAATATCTT
>CAJHZI010000292.1:360000-362500 GCA_905160935.1 Enchytraeus crypticus | reverse complement strand
TATGATATGGACCTGCCATTTGGTTGTACACTGCGAGAAAGTGAAGATATCTGTAACAGGCCGAGGATTTGCTACGTTTAACTCTTTATTTTAAAGATGAGAGTTTTATGTTGATGATCTCAAAACTAATTGATTCAATCCGTTGTTAGGGTTACTGGTGTATATGTATAAGTTGTATATGTTGTGAAAGTTTTGCTTGAGTGCTACAAGCAATCTATTACTGATGTATGAATTATAGGTGTCATTGGTGTGTGTGTGTGTATTTGTGTGTCTAATAAAATAGAATGTCTAAATAGCGTAAGGTTAACGTCATGAAGTTTTAAATGACAAATCCTGAGGTGATTTGAATCCTGGTGGGTTCGAATCCCGGCCGCGCTGATCTGAGAGTAAAATCTTGGACATTCACTGGACTGGTTATACGGAAAATGGTCTAAATTGTCTAACGGATTAGACATGTGGTTTTAATAGTGATAGATATCAACATAGTTGATTATTCACTATAATGCGTGTTTACTTTTTTTGTCATTTATATTGTGTTTGTGTTATACAAGTGTTATATAAAATGCTTTACATGTGTGAAATAAGTGCTACATATGTATGAAATAGGCGCCATATACATTTAAATGATATACATGTATGTATATGGAAGTGAGAGAGAGAGAGAGAGAGAGAGAGAGAGAGTGAGAGAGAGAGCCATGTTTTATTTATTTATAGAAAGCAGTGTCAGATATCAGAAACATTATACAGACAAACATCATGCATAAAATATAACTGATGAATGAACCTTACGTTATTATATTAGTTATCCTGCATAACGGCCACCAGTGAGGACACGATCCTATCTAGCTGACCACCGGAATGTACAACATCTCAGATATCAGTTTAACACGTACAAGTTTAAGTTATCACAAGTGTAGATTAACTAATAAAGTTATCAATGCAGTATTCCACAACATAACAAATCAATGATTCCATGTATCTAATAAGTAATGTTAAGGAGCCTTTGAAACTTATTGCGGTTCTGTATAGATCTAATCTGTTCCGTATTTTATGCACGTGTCTACATAGTTTCCTGATTAGTTGGAAATTTTAAAGATTTCATTATTTCATTTTTCAATGCATTTAGTTACTAGCAATTGTTGCATGTTGATAGTGCCGAATGTAGCCTGCTGTATTAACATGTAACAATCGTACAACACCTTATGGGTATTTGTTTTACGACGTCATCACTCAGCCTTCCAAAGAGTCAAGCATCCAAGTATTAACCGAACCCGACTTTGCGTATCTTTGTTTTTTAACAGTTACGCACGCTCAACTGTTGCTCTAAAGCGCGCCAGAAGCGAGTACACTACGGCACTACAACAGCGCTGATAGAGTTCTTAATTGACTGAATTATTCAACATTGTTGCTATTGACTCTCTCTCTCTCTCTATTTTTCTCTCTCTCCCTTTCCCTCTTTCTCTATTTTCTCTCTTTCTCTCTATCTTTGTATTTATCTCTCTTTCTCTCTTTAGCCTCTATCTCTATATCTCCATCTACTACCACGTTTTGTCAGTTTCGATGCTATAATTTAATTCACATATTCTTATTTTATAAGCTATGAACACACTATAGATCAATTTAAAAAGTAATCGCATGGCATATTTGTATGGGTATTTTCCTTGGCATGCTAAAATCCCACCTCTTTCCGCCATAGATCTAAATTTTGACCCGCTTGCCTTGGATCTTGGACTTACACTGTTTTGATCTCGCTTTCTCTTGTGGTCTCTGTGTACTCAGTCGTCATCGTGTGGTGCTTTGGCGCTTATTTGTGCAGAATCTGCTAGAGACGTCTCTGACATTGCCTTATAGCGAGAAACCGGACGTTAAATTCTTATTGATTGATTGATGGCACTTGTTAAACCATAAAAATTGCCTAGTGAAAGGAGTATCTTGGTAGGAATTATATAATAGTAGTACATCATTTAAAGAAATAGGCTTACTATATAAAAAGAGAGATGGGAAAAGTTTGTAAAGGCAATGAGAAACCACCTATGGACTCATAGTTGTCTCAGACTAAATGCTGTATCACAGCATTCCTATAAGCTTATTCTTTGTGATTGGACCAACTGATTGATCGTTGGCGTGCTTGCGAGTGAGAACGCCAATAGCGATCCTGAATATACCCCTTCGACCCGCCGCTTTATATATAATCTAAATTTGACCAAAATCATGTCAGTAAACAAAAACAGAAAACAGACTAACAACGAAGTATCATTCATAGGTACAAAATAAAGATATTCAATGTGATAACAAACACAATTAAGCGCAACTAAATTCGTAATAAATTGCCGACTGTTTAAAACTAGTTTTTCAAAATATGACCAAAACTTAAACCGAGTCATTGTTGTTGAATCTTGCATCTGGAGTGCATATATATTTTTAATGACATTGAAATCCAAGTAGCCTGATTTTGCTACACCTATTTTGCCATTTAACTGATTAGATGTAATTAGTTTTC
>CAJHZI010000292.1:162500-355000 GCA_905160935.1 Enchytraeus crypticus | reverse complement strand
AGTCGTTAGCCTATGATCGGTTACTTTTACAGCTTGGGTTCGGCTGTTCCGTGGTTTAAATTCAGTAGTCTATGTGTAACGCGCTGCGTTTGGTGCAGCAAACTGACGATAGGCCCTGGCTTAGCCTTTTAACCTTTATCCCAATGTGTCAGCTGTTTTGTAGACTTCAATGAAACTGCTCGACGTTTTTTATTGGATGGAAGAAATTAAAAAATTCCTATTGTCCTTCTGAACTACGTATATCCCTTGAATACAAGCTGTGAAAAATATTAACATTTTGATTTGACCGAACAGAACACAAACACAACACGCGTGAAAGCAGTCTCTGAGTACGAATATGAGCCTTGGACGTGCCACATGACTGAGCTCTAGAGCGAGCTAATTAGCACATGTTCTATTGAATTCTGGTTTTTGTTTAGTTGGCTATTCGTGTATTATGATTTTTACTGGGGTTGGGTTTATATTTCATTTATCACATATATTGAGATTTTTATCACGGGTAGTATGGTCAGGGTAAACAGGATTGTTTCTCAGGGAATGACGCCTCTGCCCAGTAAATGTTAGTCGAAGCTGAGGAAGGCATAGGGGTCCCACCTCGTCATAAGCAGAATCCCCGAAGAATATTAGTTTATAAAAACGAATGTTAGAGTATTTAAATATCCACTCGTATGTGGACATGAAGAGGAAAACGGAAGACATAGAAGAGTGGAGGCGTTGTATGCCATGGACCTGCCAGTAGGCAATGCAGTAAGAGAGAGAAAGTGAAAGAGAGATAGGATTGCCCGGTCATCCATCACGTACAGTTGTCTCCTGGTATTCGATTCTCGCTCATTGTTGAATTGCTTCGCTGTTGCTGTTCAACAATGTCACGCGTTGTACGCATTGCAAGGCTTTCATAGCATCCTCTATCCCTGCTTTCGTCCTACTGCCATAGGATGGTGATGATGATGATGATGATGGTGGTGGTGTTGTTGTGGTGTGGTGTGGTGGTGGTGGTGGTGATGATGATGATGGTGGTGATGGTGATGATAATGATGATGGTGGTGGTGATGATGATGATTATGATGATGACGATGATGATTGTACTATATCATCATGTACTATATTTATTAGGTGACTCTGTGATTTCTTTTATTACGGTGAAGTTAATAATTAATTAATCAATGACTCATTCGATGAGAATAAAATTACATCACCTAATTTTTACATCACTAAATATTTACATCACCGAATCGTTACATCACTAAATATTTACATCACCAAATCTTTACATCACCAAAATCTTTACATCACTAAATCTCTACACAATATATATCTTCGTTACCAAACATGCACAATGCACATCACTAAATCTCTACATTACCAAATCTTTACATCACTCAACCTCTGCTACGGTGGTGCGGAATGAAACTACCAAACCCAGAAAGTGTTAATTCCCTCAAGTTTTTTAAAATTCCATCCGCATAATCATACTGGAATCACGTTGGATATCCAGGAGCCACAGCCGGTCCATAGCCCTCATCCTTTTTTCTTTAGTTTTCGGATCCTCAGCTGTTAGCCACCCATTGCTGTGCTGCTGCGAGCGCAATAAGCGGCGGCCATGTTTTTTCTCATTAGCGCAATGTTGTTTTATTTGTTTATCAGTCGGCTGTTCTCATCCACTCATCATCATATCATCAGCTCAAGCTCTCGATGACTCTCATAGCGCGTAGTACATTCCACAACTATGACGTCTCGTTATCACAGACTACGGTTGATTAATTATTCAACTTTGTTGATACAACGTATGCACTGAGGAAGGCAATTGGAAATCACCCCGGAAGTCATACTTTCTAAAGCCAAAGTCTACGTTAAGAGTTCTTAAGGGGGCTCAGCCCTTTTTACTGCTGTCTAATTTTTGGTCAACTGCGCGCTTTGATTAATTAAAAACTGAGAAATAAGACTTGAGTAAGAAAATGTTCTAGGACAGCCACTTAGCAGAACAGTAGAGATAGAAGAAACATGGCCACAAAACAGTTACAAAAAGCTTGTGAGAATTGATCGCCCAAGATGGTATCTCTCATTTTTTAATATCCAAGATTTAAATCTTTTGAATGTAATCAGTTTACCTGTGTTTTGTCCGGGTTGCTGAAGAATAGACCAACCGTTGGCTGCACATGTCGTCAAATACGACAAAGCAATAAGATCAAAACTAACGTCAGAAAGGACATAGGGTCGGTTAGCGCCTAGGTTCCAGAAATTGCCACAACATTTTACAAAACGTATGGAAATGTTTAACTTGAAATGCGGTGCTTAAGAGGGATATGAAAATAGGGGATTAACTGATGATATAGGGTAGGAGAGAGAGGAGCGAAGAAGGTCTATTGGTATCCGGACCCTAGTTAAACTATGTTCGGGACCATAGGATTCAAGGGAAGATGATGATGACGATAAATAAAGTCAATTGTTCGTGCATTGGCATCTGTTTTGCTGGTATTCTGTCAAATAGCAAGTCCAAGGTACATAGTCCTGTTCAGTGTACTCTCACACTCTACAGAGAGCAGACCTTCGATTAACAAATTATCCCTTCTCAAAAGGCTATGCCTTATCCACATATTTATGTCTATCTGTCTTTCTCTCTCTCTCTCTCTCTCTCTCTCTCTCTCTCTCTCTCTCTCAGGGCGCTGCGTACTGACGGGTCCGTAGCATATATGTCATCGACATATTTCTTCTCTTTAGCATTCTCTTAATCTCAACATACGAATGAGTTATCAAATCATCCATCATCTCAAGTTTCAAGAAAATAATCAAGTGTCCCAATCGCACTCTAATGTCTAGAGCTTAAAAAATATGTGGATTCTGAGAGAGTTTCTTATTGCCTTCTTCGGTCATTGCCTAGCGCCTCTTACGATACGTGAAGTTTACGGTTAGTCTATTCTTCAGAGTCCCGGATACAACATGGGGTAAGGATAAGTAATTGAAAGTTATTTATTGTTATCTTACGAAACTTTCAGGAAAGTTGGAAATTAAAGAACTTCTGGAATGTGTCACTAGAAATATGAATAAATCAATGCTTCAGTGTCTGCGTGTTGTTGTTGCTGCTTCTCAGGGATTATATAATTATCTGATTCCAGGAACGCGAAAGAGTTATAACTATTTATTCGTAAATACTTGTTTAATTGTATAGCGAGAGCCTTTATCGATTCATGTTGCAGCACACTTCTGGATAAATCCTATATCTCGCTCATTTGCTCGATGCTGGAGCGTAAAAAACACGAGAATTGTAAAACTATTTTAGTAGCAGGGAATAATTCGCTATGTGATTGTCTCGTTTTACTTGTCTTCTCGTAATTCTCAATAAATACAGAAATGATCGCTGCACGCAAAAGCGGCCGCTTTGTTCTCTACGATTTACGCTTAGTCGTCGTTCCAGACACAATGGATGTTGTTGATTCAACTATTGACCTGCACCTGCACTCAACGGCTCTTTTATCTAAACACTGTAAGAACTATGTCTCTAATGGCCACTGAATTGCATTTATATTGAAGGCTTTCAAAAGATTTCTAGTAGACTAATAAATAAAGCTACTGTTGCTATCCTTCAGTTAGAGTTGTCTTCGTTTAGCTTAAACATTTGCATAATGTAACCACTGCTTTTCGAACATTGATTAAGTGATTGATTGAATTGATTTAAAAACTATTTATTGCTTGATTGATTTAATGCTAGATTGATTGATTAACGATTTACTGAATGCTTGATTGATTAACGAAACAGAGTGAACAGTGTTTTGATGACTACCTGTAAATAACATAAATTTATATAATTAGGTTAATTTCACTTGAATAGAATGCTACTGAGTAGTACTGAGTGAGTACTGTCTTTAAAATCTGATGATAGGACAGAGTACTGTCTCTATTATCTGATGATAGGACAGAGTACTGTCTCTAAGACCTGATGATAGGACAGTGTACTGTCTCTAGGACCTGATGATAGGACAGTGTACTGTCTCTAGGACCTGATGATAGAACAGTGTACTGTCTCTAGAACCTGATGATAGGACAGTGTACTGTCTCTAGTATCTTATGATAGGACATTGTACTGTCTCTAGGACCTGATGATAGGACAGTGTACTGTCTCTAGTATCTGATGATAGGACAGTGTACTGTCAGTTTGATCGTTCATCTAATCGGTGTGATGATGCAGTAGCTCAGTGTACAGTTTTCGTGCTGCTGAATTACATCACATTGTATTTTGGTTGTATCACCTTGTATTATATTGCGTTGCTTTTCATTTTGTTGAAATGTTTTATATTGTATGTATTATTGTTGCATAGTATTGTTTTATAGTTACAACGTGTTGAATTACGATTGTATTTTATTGTATTTTTGTCGTATGTTATTTTTTGTCACTTTTCACAGTATTTTTCTTAAAAATACTGTGAAATACGCGGAACAGTATGGGCGGGGTTCAAATTCTGGGCTCGCCCGTCACTGACATTGCTTTCGAATGTGGAAACTGACGTCAACGTTAGCTGTTAACTGTTAAATTACAATATTTTTTCCATATTTGTTGACAGACTCCTGCAATATCATCCAACTCTCTCCTGTTTGTTAAGAGCTGTCCTATCAGATTCTCTGATCGCTTTGAAGCACCACTTTCGTTATCGTTAGTCCAAAGACTGGTGGAGATTTTATGTGAATGTCGAAGCTTTGTTGTTAGGGAGATTTAAGTGTTTGGGGGTTGTGTGGATTTAATTGTGGGAGGTGTTTATTGGCCGGGTAGGGGGACTTAAGTGTTATGAATCTTTAGATTTCTATTTATACACCTGACGGCTTCAGGCTTCGCCGCCAATGTCAATGGTGTAGTGCAGATTTGGCACTACAGTTTGTTCGATGTTGTCGTTGGCGACTGCAGCACTGAAATTGTGTTTGTAATTGTCATTCGTAAAAATTTATTGAAGAATTATGGCGCTAAGTGTTTATTAGGATTGCTCAGGTATGTTTTACATTGTTGTTGTATAGATCTACTTGAGGAAGGCATGGGGGCCCACCTCATCATAAGTAAAATTCCCCAACAATATATTTGGTATATCAAAAGGAATGTTATAAATTATTTAAAGATCCACTCGTATGTGGACGTGAAGAGGAAAATGGAAGATAGAGGTGAGTGGAGGCGTTATATACCATGGACCTGCCAGTAGGCCGTTTCTGAGATTACAACTTGCGTTAAAAAGCGGACGTGAAGCTGAGTGTTAACGGATTGTGTGCTGATATAAGTAGAAATACGTGAAGGAGTTATAAGTATGTCATTTGACTGCCGCTACGCTGTAAACTGAATCTGTATGTATGTGCATGAGTAAAGAATGAAGCCTAGTTCAAGAGAGAGAGAGAGAGAGAGAGAGAGAGAGAGAGAGAGAGAGAAAGTGAGAGAGAGAAAGTGAGAGAAAGAGAGAGAGAAAGTGAGAGAGAGAGAGAGAAAGAAAGAGAGAAATAGAAATAGAGAAACATTCTCCGATGAATATATATGATTTGCTTTTTGACGGTTTTTTGATATCCTTCTTTGTGGCTAAAATTATTTGCAAGTCGTTTCTAGTATTCGGTGTGTCGTTGTGAAGTATTCGAAGCGTATGAGAGAATTTGCAGATATGGTTGCTGTTGTGTTAGACTGGAGCTCTTAATAGTGGTCGTTTGATAGGAGATTGTGCAAACTCGTATTCTGATGTGACATGCCACAACTGATTGAAAACATGGCAACTCTGGAATTCTCAGTATACTTTTCTCTCTCTCTCCCTCTCTCTCTCTCGCTCTTACTTTCAGTCTTCTCTCTCTCTCTCTCCTCTCTCTCTCTCTCTATCTCTCTCTCTCTGTCTCTCTCTGTATCTCTCTCTCTCTCTAGCTTTCAGTCTTCTCTCTCTCTCCCTCTCTCTCTCTCTCTCTCTCTCTAGCTTTCAGTCTTCACTCTCTCTCTCTCTCTCTCTCTATCTCTATCTCTCTCTCTCTAGCTTTCAGTTTTCTCTATCTCTCTCTCTTCCTCTCTCTCTCTCTCTCTCTCTCTCTCTTCCTCTCTCTCTCTCTCTCTTCCTCTCTCTCTCTCTCCCTCTCTCTCTCTCTAGCTTTCAGTCTTCTCTCTCTCTCTCTCTCTGTCTCTCTCTCTCTCTCTCTCTCTCTCTCTCTCTCTCAATCTCCCTGTTTCAGTTAAATTTGACTTGCTTAAAGAAGCAGGGAATCAAAAAATGTTTTAAGAAGAGGTCTGACATTTTTTTGTGAATAGTTTCACATTTTACCTTAAAATACTTGTAACTATGGACGCAATTAAGATCAAGATTGAGAGTAGAACCACGAAGAACCATGCTGGAGCAGTAGGGTGTGTCTTCTATGATTGACAAGCCCAAGGGGCGGGGCCTCTGAATCCGCCCATGAGAAGAAGGATAAAAATATTCTTCTATTGTTCAGAAGAATTTATAAAAGCAATGAATTTTAGTTCGACTCTCATTCCTTTGAACCTGAATATAATCAAAGGCCGTGTCTAAGATTCTTTTTTATTGAAAAGGTTAAAAAAGAAGCATTTTAAATGGTTGAAGAACACTAGCTAATCGTCCTTTTGTTTAATTATGAATTAAAGGGACGACAATAGTAGATATTAAACGTATCGATGCCTATTATTATTGTCTTGCTTTAATACCCGTGTTGTGTCCGGGCTACTATAGAACAAACCAACCGTAAACTGCTCGAGTCGTAATTTTAGGCAGTTAAGCTTGAAATGAGGAATAAAAAGGAAATCACCTTGGAAGCCATATTTTCTCAAGCGATAGGGTACACTACACACTGTGTGGGTAAGAATAAGGCTTTGCAGTTGTGATAAATAATCGTGTTGATCGATAGTCTGTAGAACACGAAAGTAAAATGTGAGTATGAATATGTGCCGGGGACTTAATATTTGGCGTTATATTAGAGAAAAATAGAGAGAATGATTCTCTCTTATGTGGATATGAAGAGGAAAACGGAAGAAAAAAGATGATTGGAGGCATTATATACCATGAACCTGCCAGTAGGCAGTGCACTAGGAGAGAGAGAAGTGAGAGAGAGAGAGAGAGAAAGAGAAACAGCGAGTAACAGAGAAACACACGAAATAATTTAATGTTTAATACTGCCAGAAAAAAATACCTCAAAATAGCATTAATTACTGAGAATTCATGATCGTGACACAGTAGCGGCGTAATTAATTATTAATTGGTAAATTGACTGAGCAGGTGTCGTCGCTGTTGGAGCATACAGTCGCTTCTGAAGAGTAATTAATTAATTTGTCCAATTGATCATCCGAAGATGTCAACTCATCTCATCTCATAACACCCCACCACACAACATCACATCGTAATCATCTCATCACACCACACAACATCACATCGTAATCACATCATCACACCACACAACATCACATCGTAATCATCTCATCACACCACACAACATCACATCGTAATCACATCATCACACCACATCGTAATCATCTCATCACATCACATCATTCTGTCGTGTTTGTACATATTCCGCATAATATAATTGTTGTTGTTATTGTAGTATCATCTGCACGTATCTCTAAGCTGAAAATAGTATTAATTACTATTGTTGTTATTGTAGTTGTTGTATATGTATCTTTTCCATTCAGTATATGGTCATTGTTGTTGCTGTTTTTGTTGTTTTTATAAATTTACCTATTCCACATAGTATGTACAGTTTTTATTGTTGCTGTTGTAGAATTACCATTTCCCCTAGTACATAGTGGCTATTGTTGCTGTTGTAGACGTACCCTTTCCCCCATAGTACATAGTTGTTGTTGTTGTAAATGTACCCGTTTCCCCTAGTATATAGTGGCTGTTGTTGTTGTTTTAAACGTACCCTCCCCCCTAGTACATAGTCGTTCTTGTTGTTGTAGACGTACGCTTCCCCTCTGGTATCCTGGTATATGGTTTGTTGTTGTTGTAAACGTTTCCTTCCCCTCCTAGTACATATTGGCTGTTGTTGTTGATATAGACGTACCCTTTCCCTAGTATCTAATGGCTGTTGTTGTTGTAATTGTAGACGTATCCTTCCCCCCTAGTACATAGTTTGTTGTTTTTGTTGTTGTTGTAGACGTACCCTTCCCCCTAGTCTATAGTTTTTAGTTGTTGTTGTTGTTGTAGACGTACCCTTCCCCCTAGTCTATAGTTTTTAGTTGTTGTTGTTGTTGTAGACGTACTCTTCCCCCTAGTATTTAGTTTGTTGTTGTTGTTGTTGTAGACGTACCGTTCCCGCCTAGCTCTAAGCTGACTACATCGGAGCTGTTTGACGGGGGCGGCAAGCCTAGGACGGATCTGTTGAGGGCGCACTTCATCGCTGAGGGGCGCCTGAGCGAGGACGCTGCCCTACGCATCATCAGCGACTGCTCAGCCGTGCTGAGGAATGAGAAAACCATGATAGAAATAGAGGCGCCTCTTACTGGTGGGTTCAGACTCGTTTAATTAAACTAACCGTCACTGACGTCTCCCGTCAATGACATTACTTTCGAGTGAGGAAACTGACGTTAACCTTAGCTTTAACTATTTAAACTATTTAATTTATATAATCTAATTATAATTGGTTATAGTTTTGATCTTAGTGCTTTGTCGAGTTTTATGATACGTGCAGTCCACTGTTGGTTTCTTCTTCAACAACCCGTACACAACGCGGGCAACAAATTAAACTACAGTGTAATTAGAAAATAGTTCAATATATACTACAGTCCAAATAGTCTGCTTAAGTTCAATTACTGCTCACTCAGATTGCCTCCGAATTTCACTCCTAATTCGAAAAGTCACTCCTAATACGAAAGTAATAAATATTTTTAACGGTTGCTTATTTTTGTTAACTTCTAAAAGCTACTTGGAGGCTGAATATATGTGCGTAATGTGGCCAATGGCTTACATGTACGCCACTTTCCTGCCGCAGAAGCTTGCATATGACGCAGGAAGCAATGGGTTTGAACCCTGAGTCCATTGCCCCGCCGTAGTGTTTCTAACCGATATGCTACCTCTATACTAATAACACAGAATCATTAAAAAGGGAACACGTACTGAGTTTTATATTTTTAAAATTCAATGTTTTTGTGTTTTCTATATGTTTAAATTCACCTTGTAGGTTTTGTTATCTCCTCCTTCGCTCCATGATTATCACCAATCCAGCCCTTTGATAGCAGCAGGCGTGGATTTAGGAATAATCTTCCAATGTCCTGAAGATTAACTGTGGCATAATTTAAAAAAGAGAAGATAATGATGATGATGATGATGATGTTGATAATGAGAAAGAAGATTATGATGATGATGATAATGATGTTGATGATGATAATGATGTTGATGATGATGATGACGATGACGATGATCATGATCATGATCATCATGATCATGATCATCATCATCATCATCATCATCATCATCATGATCATGATCATGATCATGATGATCATGATTATGATGATTATGATCATCATCATCATCATCATCATCATCATCATCATCATGATGATGATCATCATGATCATGATGATGATGATCATGATCATCATCATCATCATCATCATCATCATCATCATGATCATGATCATGATGATCATGATCATCATCATCATCATCATCATCATCATCATGATCATGATGATCATGATCATGATCATGATCATCATCATCATCATCATCATCATGATCATGATCATGATGATGATGATCATGATCATGATCATGATCATGATGATGATGATCATGATCATGATCATGATCATGATCATGATGATCATGATCATCATCATCATGATCATGATGATTATGATCATGATCATGATGATTATGATCATGATCATGATCATCATCATCATGATCATGATCATGATCATGATCATGATCATGATGATGATGATCATGATCATGATCATGATGATGATCATGATGATGATGATCATGATCATGATGATGATGATGATGATCATGATGATGATGATCATGATCATCATGATGATGATGATGATGATCATGATCATGATCATGATGATGATCATATGATCATCATCATGATCATCATCATCATGATCATGATGATGATGATCATGATCATCATCATCATCATGATGATCATGATCATGATCACCTTGATCATGATCATGATCATCATCATGATCACCTTGATCATGATGATGATCATGATCACCTTGATCATGATGATGATCATGATCATGATGATGATCATGATCATGACGATGATGATCAAGATGGAGTAATAATAGTAATAATAATAATAATAATAATAATAAAGGCTTAACGTCCGTTTCCTCTTACAAGGATGATGTCAGGGATGTCCATTACTCGGAAGTAGTGATACGTTGATTGAGTAGCGATTAATTGACTGATTGATTGATTAGTTGAGTAGTTGACTGATTGACTGATTGAGTGAATGACTAACTGATCGGTTGATTGATTGATTGACTAATTGATTGATTGATTACAGTTTGTGGCGATATACACGGTCAGTTCTATGATCTAATGAAGCTGTTGGAGGTGGGGGGACCCCCCGCGTCCACTCGCTATCTGTTCCTAGGAGATTATGTAGATAGAGGATATTTCAGCATAGAGGTATCACGTTATACATCTCTAAAAATTAAATACAAATTATAGCGAAACATCGTATCATAGTGATGCATCGTTGATATTAAACATTGAGTCAAAGTGATATATCATTGATATTAGACATTGTATCATAGTGATGTATCATTGATATTAAACATTGTATCATAGTGATGTATCATTGATATTAGACATTGTATCATAGTGATATATCATTGATATTAGACATTGTATCATAGTGATATATCATTGATATTAGACATTGTATCATAATGATATATCATTGATATTAGACATTGTATCATAGTGATATATCATTGATATTAGACATTGTATCATAGTGATATATCATTGATATTAAACATTGTATCATAGTGATGTATCGTTGATATTAAACATTGTATCATAGTGATGTATCGTTGATATTAAACATTGTATCATAGTGATGTATCGTTGATATTAAACATCGAATCATAGTGGTGTATCATAATTACGTATCATCGACTATGATGCTATCTAGCACTTGCAACGCCACATGTTTAAGTTGTTATGGGCACCTTGTATTCTTCCTTGTCCATCAATATATTCTGATAATATACTTTGAGTGTATCCTGAGATTTTGAAAATAATATTTTAAATACGATTTTAAACTCAGGCACTATTCATATTGTATCTTTATGGTATGTATAGTTATGTATGGTATGGTTATGTATAGTTATATATAGTTATGTTATAGTTATATGTTATAGTATAGTTATGTATAGTTATGTATAGTACGTATAGTTAATTAGTTCTTCGTCAGTGTTAAATCTAATTTAGAAGTAGAGGGAGGACAAAGCTTAATTGTCACTCAGTAACTTCATTGGTCTAATTCTGTAGTGATGCTACTGTTCGATAAATCCTAATTTAACGTCAATATCGTGACCTTCAGACGACACTAGAGGTCGTGAATTGTGAACCGATCACCCGTAGATTCAGATGCTTAACGGAGTCGACACGGGTTTCTTTCAGCTGGTACTGTGATTTTCCAAAATATCAAATTAATTAAATTTTAAGTCTGTAACGGTCATAACGGTATTTCCTATCTAGTCCCATACGTGTCAACCTCGACTAGGAATAGGCCTATACGGCTCGCTAAACATACTTTTTTATTAGGTTTGAAACGGTAGAGATTTGAAATAAGAATAAATGTTTGAATAGTGAATACAACGTAAACAGCGCATCGTTCTCTACTGTGGTCATTCAAAGGCACGATGTGTCGATAAACTGTGAATTAGAAATATTTTAAAGTTTTTATGATCACGCACTTGACAGCAGGTATAGAAAATTCATAGGCAGACAAGAGATGGCGTGTCTTTGATATGTGATTGATTTGTAAAACGTTGACATTTAACGTCTGTTTTCTCGCCGGATGTCAGAAACGTCTTAAGCTGAATATAAATAAATAGATAATAATAATAAAGGTTTAACGTCCGTTTCCTCATCCAGGCATGATGTCAGGGACCTTTCCAACCGCACACATCACTACAGATCAATTCACCCAGACCAATCTGCAAAAGAAATGTGCTGAGGAGAAGTAAGGTCCTAAACGAAAGCCAGTCCGGTGATGAAAAATGGTCAGGGTAGAATGATTATGTCTATGGTGGAAAAAGATGTACAACTATAAGCAGTTTTGTGTCTCGGATCCTCCTTTTCGTTGGACACTAAGAGTGTACGCAAGCGAGCACTGCATGACTGGCTTGCATGCTTACTTACTGATTTATTCTATACTGAATTATTTTTAAAATATTTAAAATTTTGTACTGAACTCAGTTTGAGGTCAATACGTTATATTATTGATCAGGTTAATGATTTCTGTTTCAATATTCATGAGTGTAAGAGTGCGTGTAGGCATTGACATGAAAATATGCAGTTCTGGTTGCATGTGGTAAAATTTTGGGACTATATTAATTATGCACTTTATGTGGATATGTATGTACAATATATGTGTATGTGTTTGCAGTATGTATGTTTATATGTAAAATGTGTATATGGGCTATGAGTGTGGAGAATTATATTTGTGTATAATCCTAAATACAATATGTATTTATGTTTATGCGGTATCCCTCTCGGTGAACTACCTACTGGCAGGTCCATGGCATTTAACGCCTCCACTATTCTCTGTCTTCCCTTTTCCTCTTCATATCAACATAAGAGTGGATCTTTAAATCATCTAAACTTTCATAATCTCGGTCTGCCCTTGCTTCTCTTTCCTTATATTCTACCTTCTGTGACCTCTTTGTGCCGTATATGTGTATGCATATGCAATGCGTGAGAATAATTGTATAGTATGTGTTTAAAAGTGCAATACATATATGTATTTATCGATTGATTGTTAAATTATTGAATATTAAATACAGAATCATGTATTTATGTGCACAATATACATTATATGTGTACGTTATGCATTAATAATGTATGTATGTGCAACATATGTGTATGTATATGCAATATGTATGTATGTATAATTGTATATTTAATATATGTGTATACATGCATATGATCTGTGTCTATACCGCCATTAATGAGTCCAAACTCAAGCCTAGCTTGTGTAGATGAGAGGAAATCATGAGTGCTGACGTCATACTGAATCCTGCATGATTGAGTGGTTGAATTATTGTACGATCGATTGATTGAATTATTGAATGGCCGATTAAATCGATTGATTGTTAAATTGATTGAATATTAATTATTTGTTTTAGTGATAAATTGAATAGTTGTTTTATTAGCTGATTAAATTAATTAAATGATTTTTGATTAATTGATTGAATACTGGTTGGATTGAATTATTAATTTATTGATCGCTTGATTGATTGATTGTTTAGTGTGTTCTGTATCTATGGTCACTCAAGATTCTATACCCAACGACATTGTTTATGTTAAGAGGCAACCACGAGTGTAGACATCTCACAGAGTATTTCACCTTCAAACAAGAATGTAAGACTACATTTTTCTATATATTACGTGTTCGCATAATACAAGAATCTTTAAACCAATTTTTTCTTAATTTTTAGATTAGAATTAGACGTAGTTATTTTATCTCTTTAATATTATGTACTACTTGCATTGCTTTGTATTTCATTGTATTGCATTGCATTGTATTGTATTTTTTGCACAATACTGCATTGTAGTGCCTTGTCTTTTACTGTACTATACTGTACTTTACTGCGCCGTAACTAATTGTACTGTACTGTGCAATACTGGACTGTGCTGTACTGTACTGTACTGTGCTATACTGTACTTTACTGTGCTGTACTGTACTCTACTGTGCTGTACTGTACTTTACTGCACCATACCTAATTGTACTGTACTCTGTTGTGCTGTACTGTACTCTACTGTTCAGTACTTCATCTATCGTATTGAATCGTATTACATCGTATCGTACTGCATCGTACTATGACTTATGGTATTGTATGATATTTTGACTTATGGTAATGTATGGTATTATGACTTATGGCAATGTATTGTATTATGACTTGTAGTATTGTATGGTATTATGACTTATGGTAATGTATGGTATTACGACTTATGGCAATGTATTGTATTATGACTTGTAGTATTGTATGGTATTATGACTTATGGCAATGTATGGTATTATGACTTGTAGTATTGTATGGTATTATGACTTATGGTAATGTATGGTATTATGACTTATGGCAATGTATTGTATTTTGACTTGTATGATATTATGACTTATGGCAATGTATGGTATTATGACTTGTAGTATTGTATGGTAATATGACTTATGGCAATGTATGGTATTATGACTTATGGCAATGTATGGTATTGCAGGTAGAATAAAGTATTCAGAGCGTGTATACGACGCATGCATGGACTCTTTTGACTGTCTGCCACTGGCTGCTGTCATGAACCAACAGTTCCTCTGTGTCCACGGTGGTCTCTCTCCAGAAATACACACTCTAGATGACATCAGAAAGGTACAATCAATCATTCCATCAATCAGTCAAATAATCAATCGACCGACAGGCGTTACTAATTGTGTATCTACGAACGGATAATAAACTAGATGTCGATATCTAGTATCTATCTATCTATCTGAATATATACATATATATATATATATGTATATATATATATATATATAAATATATATATATATATATATATATATACTATGTATACTTCGGTAAGAAGTCAGTAAGATACTCGATCGCGGATCAGTAAGTGCCGGGCTCAAATCCTGGGCTCGCCCGTCACTGACATCGCTTTCGAGTTAGGAAACTGACGCTAACCTTAGCTTTACCAGCTTTATGTATAATGTATATATATATATATATACATATATATATATATATATATATATATATATATATATATATATATATATATATATATATATGACCAGCTATTAATTTATCCTTCTGTCTATCTATCTATTATCCGTATATTCTACATATCCACATATTTGGCTGGTTGGATAACTAACTATATCTTTTTGTCAGTCATTGAAACCAGTCAAACTGGGTTATCAATTAAGGGCCTGGTTCAATAAGTTAATGGTATACAGAGTCAATAAATAAGTCAATCAATAAGTTAGCCAATAGGTCAGTCAATAAGTCAATCAATAAGTCAATCAGAAAGTCAATCATTCAATCAATTGGTAAATCAATTAATCAATCAGTTAATCAATACGTGACTCAGTCAGTCAGCCAGGACTGTAAATGCCAAGTATTCTACACTGTATACTTTGTATAATGCCTGAAAAGTTCAATTTTAATTAATCGATTAATTAGCTCACTGATTGTTGCAATTTTTATATTTTATATATATTTTATGTTGATATGTAAATTTGTCGACAAATATTAATTTTATTTTGGCAATTTCATTGATAGCATGCTTGCTTGATTCATTGATTTTAGGATTGATTGATTGGTTCACTAATTGATGGTTGATTGAAGGATGGATTGATTGCTTGGTTTATTGATTGCTTGTTTGTTTGTTTCATTGATTGATTGATTAGTGGATTGATGGATGGATTGATTGATGGATAGTTGGATAGATTTAAAGAGCCTCCGGCGTTTGGGCCCATGTGTGATCTGCTTTGGTCGGATCCTCTGGAGGAATTCGGTAGTGAGAAGACCACAGAGCATTTCACGCACAACAGTGTTCGAGGGTGCTCATATTTCTATAGGTAAGCATTTATCAATCAATCAATTAATCAATAAATCTGTCTATCTATCTGGAAATTAATTAATAAATTAACTAATCAATAATTCAGTCAGTCAATCTGTCAATATATCAATAAAGAAATCAGTCAATCTATCAGGCATTTTCTTGAAGATGAGAGAAAATGCAGGGCAGTTAACAACTTTACCCAATTTATTCTATCGAAATCTTTTTCTAAATCTATGGAGCATAGGAAGACATTATTTCCTTGTTTTAAGGTTTAGTAGCGCATCAATTTTTAAAACCAAACAGTGGGTCACTCAGTAACGCATCTGATTTTGACTAAATGCTTTTATTTAATATTTTAATCAGATATTATAGTTATGCGCTATTAAGCTTATTGTCGTCTATTTATTTATTTTATTTAAAAATTTATTTAAAAATTTCGATTTGCATGGCAAATACACAGTGTAATGTAAATAATTAGATAGCACATAAATTGCAAAATCAGGGTTAACCCAAGGCACTAGGTACTTATAGGGACCCACATCACGTCACATATACATATATACATACATGCACATATATACATATACATATACACATATATACACATATTCATATATACATATACACACATATACAGAGTATATGCCAGTATCATGAATAGTGAAAGTCAAAGCATTGTCAATAAATGTGTGTATACATATACACACATATACAGAGTATATACCAGTATCATGAATAGTGAAAGTCAAAGCATTGTCAATAAAACCTGAAAATATAAACACTGAATGTAGTATCAATTCCATAAAAAATATTCCAGCAATAAAAGAAAGTAGAATACTCACAATATTAGAATTCATTGTTCAATATCTCAGTTAAAAGCAAACATAAAAGAACCAGTTAAAAATCAAAAATTTTGATAAATCCTCAGATTTTAAGAGCTTTTTAAAAGAAGAAATTGATTTTGCCGAGACAGTTGATTCACTCAGTACATTCCATACTTTAATAGATCGATATAAAGAGGAGTGTAACGTGATATTAAGACGTGCTTTTGGCAACTTAAAGCGGCATGAGTGCCCGCGAGTTTTAGTATTAAGTGGAATAAGAAGTTTACTAATATTAAGATTAACTATGTTATCACAATTTTGTATTGCATAGCTAAGTCATTTATCAATCTACGAATTTCTAATGTAGGTAATCCACATAATTTAAGTCTCTCACTGTAAGGCAAATCTGGAGTAAGCTTAAGATTTTTTGTGAAGGATCGCTGTACAGATTCAAGTCTAATAATTCCAGAAACAGTGGATGGCGACCAGAGAGGAGAGCAGTACTATAGAAGCGGAAGTACATAAGTCTTATAAGCAAAAATGAGCACTTTCGGATCTCTACACTTTAAGCTCTTACGAGTGATATAAATTCTTTGCCTAGCCTTCTTGACGAATTAATGTGGTTTAGGAAGTCCATATTAGAACTAAATATTACTCCCAAGTCTCTCACTTCGTTAGTCATAGTGAGTCTGGTATTTGATAGGAAAAAATTATAGTTTTCACAGTTTCTGATTTTGTAATCCTCATTACACAACTTTTTTCAATGGAAATTGGAAGCTGCCAGGCTTTAGACCATGTTTCCACGGACTTTAACATTGAAGAAAATTTGACTAGGCTGTCCTGATTCACTATTGATATGAATGATTTTAAGTCATCAGCAAACAGTTTAGTTTCAAGCGGACTATGCAAAGATTTTACAATGTTATTTATATACAAGACAAATAATATTGGACCCAGGACACTCCCCTGCACTACTCCGCTCATGACAGGACGATTTGAGGATAACGAAGCACCTACTTTGACAATTTGGGATCTATTCGTTAACATTGCATTTATACATTTGGACAACTGCCCAGAGATACCCATGTGCTCCAATTTATAAATCAACTTAGAAGCACAGACGCAATCAAAAGAACGTGATAAGTCAATATAGGCTATTAAAACATCCTGCTTTTTTTCCAATGGTTTTTCAGGAATCCATGCTGGGAACACGTGATAAGGTTATTTCTTTGTACATAGTCTAATAATTGCTTCTTGATGACAGTCTCAAAGACCTTATACATTGCACATGTGAGCGATATAGGTCTGTAGTTGCTTGGACTAGAGGAAGGGCCTTTTGTAAATATGTGTATAGTGATTGCAGTTATCCATAGGTTTGCTATAATGGCTGTTTGCATTATCATATTGAAGAGGACTGAAAGTGGGTAGAGTAATGGCAAGGATAACTGTTTAAAGATCACCATTGGAATGTTATCTGGACCTGGCGAGCCATGCGCTTTTACCCCCTGGATTGCATTGTAAACTGCATATGTATCAAAGTAAATAGTACATAGAGAAGGAGCGGTAGATGTAATTACATGTGTATGCCCATTGCATTCATTAGATGTCGTACTTGTGATTGAAGCAGGGATAATATTATTGTCTACTGTTTCTACACGGGCAAAACATTTGCTGAGAATCTCCGCCTTGTCAAAATCTTCAAAGAAAAGTTCGCCATTTTGACCTAGTAACGGAGCTACACCAGATTTGTGGCTTAATCTTGAATTAAAGTACTTATACAGTTTAGCAAGACTGCCGGAATTTGCGATTTTAATTTCTTTCCTGTAAGTATCTTGAACAAGGGCTTGGTCAAGGTCAGCTGTTACATTAAAGTAAGCCTGCTGGGATGCATCAGTATTGTCAAAGCGCATGGCCCGCCATAACTTTTCCTTTTAAGTCGAATTTTACGTACAGCTTTGTAGCATAAAATTCGCTTTAAATTTGATATTCTGCACTTTGGAACATGAATTTTCACCCCATCCAGAATGGCTGTCATAATAATGGATAGGTAATCTTCTGCAGTAGTGCAATTAGAAAATACGTTATTCCAATTTATAAAATTTAGATGGTTATGCATGGAAGCCCGATCTGCAGAATTCCAGAGATACTTGATTTCGTTGCTACTAGGATAAGACGAAAACTCCTCATTGATAGGAATGGAGAATGTGGTAGTATCGTGATCGCTATTGAGAAATGGAGGACCAACAATAAAAGTAGACATCATTAATGGATCATTTACAAGCAATAGATCGAGAGTATTAGTCCCTCTTGTAGACTCCTCGATAAGTTGCAACAATCCATAATCACTTAAAAAATTTGCGGAACATAAATATTTATGCTCGTTTGGGTAAAAACAGTCAGGCCAAATAAAATTAGGTAAGTTAAAATCGCCTACAATAATGAACTTATTTGCATCGTCACATATTCCCTTTAGGCAATCTAATGCATTATTAAAGTATTCATTACTAATGGCCGGCGGAAAATAACAACATACTAACGTAAACAGAGAAACATAGTTAATTAAGATATTCACTATTAAGTCTAGTTTTGTACTTTCTCCCAAAAATAATAACGACACTAAATCTATTTAAATCATCCACCTATTATAATTAAATACATGGCTTTTAGCTGATCAGCATAATGTGACTATTTCTGTGTCTTTTATTGCTGCCGCTATTCGGCAAGTTATGAACTATTTCTGCTATGTTGGTGTTGTTGTTGTTGCTGCAGCTATTCAGCGTGTTATGAACTAATTCTGTGTTGTTGTTGTTGCTGCAGCTATTCAGCTAGTTATGACCTATTTCTGTTATATTGTTGTTGTTTATGCTGCAGCTATTCAGCTAGTTATGAGCTATACCTGCTATATTGTTGTTGCTGCAGCTATTCAGCTAGCAATGAACTATTTCTGTGTTGTTGTTGTTGTTCTTGTTGTTTCAGCTGTTCAGCTAGTAATAAACTATTTATATGCTGTTATTGTTGTTGTTGTTGCTGCAGCTATTCAGTTAGTAATGAACTAATTACGTGTTGTTGTTGCTGTTGCCATTCAGTTAGTTTATGAAATATATATATGTTGTTGTTGTTGCAGCTATTCAGCGTGTTGTGACTTTCTGCAACAGAACAACCTCCTGTCTATCATCAGAGCTCATGAAGCGCAGGATGCCGGGTATGACGTATGACATACGCACGTGTTAACAATTGTACATACTTACGTCAGGGACACTAAAGAGGACAAATTGCAAACTACATCTGACGTCAGATGCGATTAAACTATTAAAACTAGTGCAAGAAAAAGGGAAATCATCTCTGAAGCCATTTTCTCTAAAGCTATATAGAAATAATTAAAGCGTGGTTTTAAAAAAGCTGGTAAAACTACGGTTAACGTCAGTTTCCTCGCTTGAAAGCGATGCCAGTGAATGACGATAAATCCATTAACCAATGTATTACCGTGTTGGAATATTGATTGATTTATTCTGTAGGCTATATTGACTGATTATACTTCTGCTCACAAAAAATTGATAAAAATATGTATGTTTCAAGGTTTCATGAAATATTTGAAAATTAGTTAAAAATGGATTGATTGGATGAGTGATTGATTATATTGATTGATATATTTATATTAGCATTTAAATTAAAGTAAGCTACGTGAAAATTTATTTTAAAAAGTTGTTTCTATGTTTCTTGGAATATATCATTTCAAAATAGATTGACTGAATGATTGATTGGTTGATAGATTGGTTGATCGATAGAATAATTTGATTTTTTACTGATCTATTCATTGATTTATTTATTAGATGTTTGTATGATTTTTCCCCGTGTTATGTCCGAGTCGTTTGAAGAATTTGACCAACCGGTGCCTACACGTGTCGTAGAAGGCGACTAAAGCACTAAGATCCATACCAACGTCAGAAAGGGCATTCGTTGGTGAGCGCCTTCGCTCCAAAAATTCCTAAAAAACTTTAATGATCGAAAAGGTCTCAAATAGGGGACTCCAGTAATTGCCTCAAAACTTAAATGAATGGATAAAGGAAAGTCTATTCGTATCCCGACCCTGCTAGACTGGTATTTAAGGGAAGATGATGATGATGATGTCTGTATGATTTCTGTCAGATACCGCATGTACAGGAAAAGTCAGGCAACTGGATTCCCATCATTGATTACGATCTTCTCCGCCCCCAACTACCTGGATGTATATAACAACAAGGGTTTGTATAACTCTATTCAACGGTCTATATAACTACCTGGATGTATATAACAACAAGTGTATGTATAACTCTATACAACTGTCCATATATCTACCTGTATGTATATAACAACAAGGGTCTTTATAACTCTGTTCCCCGTGTTCTGTCCGGATTATATGAGTAAATGATCAACCGGTTGACTGCACGTGTCTTAGAAGGCGACTGATTGATTGATTAATTGATTAATTGATTGATTGATTGATTGATTGATTGGTTGGTTGGTTGATTGATTGATTGATTGTAGCGGCTATACTGAAGTACGAGAACAACGTGATGAAGATAAGGCAGTTCAACTGTTCACCTCACCCCTATTCGCTGATTTATTGATTGATTGATTGATTGATGGATTGGTTGATTGGTTGATTGATTGTAGCGGCTATACTGAAGTACGAGAATAACGTGATGAACATAAGGCAGTTCAACTGTTCTCCGCACCCCGATTGGCTGATTGACTGATTGATTGATTGGTTGACTGATTGATTGATTGTAGCGGCTATACTGAAGTACGAGAATAACGTGATGAACATAAGGCAGTTCAACTGTTCTCCGCACCCCTATTGGCTGCCAAACTTTATGGACGTGTTCACGTGGTCTCTGCCGTTTGTTGGTGAAAAGGGTTCGTATCTTGATCGTCTTTCGTACGTTTTTATATCGTAGCCAATCCAATGATGCCAATGACGCTTAAGAGCGTAAAAACTGACGTAAAGCAAAAGCTCTATAGGTGTTCGAAAGATTGTGAACGATTTTGCCAGGTCGTTACAGTGAACGCCTATGCTTAAATATGATATTTGGTCTTGTATGGCTGTTTCACTTAATGTTTATTGATTTCTTTAGTGTTTTTCATGATAATTTTGCTCTATGGATTGATTAATTCATTTTGTAATAAATTGTCAGACTGATTTACGGGCTGATTGACTAACTGCTTGAATCTTCAGTGACTGAAAGATTAGCCAACTAATTGACTCATTGATTGATTTACTGATTGACTGATTTGTTGATCGAGTGACTGATTGATTGTTTGATTTTTTGAATGACTGATTAACTGATTGATTGATTGATCGATCGATCGATTGATTGATTGATTGATTGATTGACTGATTGGCGGATTTGTTGATTGATTGATTAATGGATTGATTGATTGATTGATAGTCACTGAGATGCTCGTGAATATTCTTAATATCTGTTCTGACGATGAGTTGCTATCAGAGGAGGATGACACCTTTGAAGGTAGGATAAACTTTGATTTGAAAAGATTTTTTGATTTTTTAGAAAGATTTGAAACGATGCTCTACAAAACAGTCAGTTCCGTATAAAATGTGTACCTTAGGCTGTCTATCTGGCTTATATATTAAAGTTTTTAGAACATAATTTAACAATTTCGTTCAGCCGATGATTTGGTTATACTGAATTTTTTATAATTAAGATGTTCAATGAAATAATAATATCTTTAAAATGATCGGCGCCAGAACTTGATGTTCGATGTTTATTCAGGTATCAGCATTTTCTCAACTTCCACTCCTGTATTGGGTGTCTTTCTAAGATTGTATTAAACTTTTGCTTTAAAAGTTTTTTTTCTACTATTTAATCGTCAGTCTGAACGTGAAGTCATAAAAACTTCTTTTTCTAAATTTTGATTTATTGGAATAGACTCCTGTTAATCTACATGTATCTTACTATTTATACATCTTATTATGTATTTATTTTATTATTTATTTGTCTGATTATTTATTTATCTTATTGTTTATTTTCTTATCATTTATGTATCTGCTGTTATTAACTCTTGATCATGCCTCTCTTTCTGTCTTCATACAGTGGTGATCTCTCTCTCTCTCTCTCTATCTATCTATCTATCTATCTTTCTTTTTATCTTTCTCTCTCTCTATTTATCTCTCTGTTTATCTCTCTGTTTATCTCCCTCGTTATCTCTCTCTCTTTCTCTTCCAGTGTACTATACCAGCCGCAGGTCCATTGAACATAGCTACATAAGTCAATCCTCTGCATTCTAGCTAATACTGGTGTAACATCTGTACGTGTATGCAATCTGGCTATGGAAGAATTTCATTTAAATGTCTATAGTCTTTCAGTAAATTAAAAAAACGAATATTTTCATGTTACTTCTAACCCAATTCTGCCTTCTACTCTACGCTTGACTACGCCACTGCTATGTTACTGATTGATTAACTGCCTGATGCTCGTTTGTATTTGGTCAATCTATGAAGATATGGGTTTAGACGAAGATGGTAGGTGCATTAGCGATGAACTGTTTCGCTTAGTCTTAGTGATTGATTGATATAATTGAAATAGTCTATTACTTGTAGTTGTGATCGTGCTAGTGAATTAGCATTGCTTGTGCTATTTAGAAATACAAGTTCCCATCGCTGCTGTATTATGTAGAATTCAGTATAGCAACACACGTGCATATACTTTTATATGTATGGTGACTTACGCAATCTAATTAATACAGACGCATAGTTGCAGATGCTTATTAGCACTGGTCAGAGCCGGTGGTTTGTTGTTCTGCGGAGGATCAGTTGATGCAGGATTCTAATCCAGTAATCTTCCCGTCACTGGCATGCTATCGAGCAAAGAAACTGACCTTACCTTTAGTTTGAATCTTACAGAATACGTTAGAGTCCAGTATACATGTACCAAGTAGAGAACAAAATGTTTGCGAAAGAATACTCTCATTTATATAACTATTTCGCTGTTCATTTTAAGTACTATAAAGATTATAAAGTGTAGATTCTTTCTACGATAAGCGTCTGATATATACATGTACATACAAATGTGCTACGAACCAATAACCTTGTACATGATATAAATTCAAGACTATTAATATGTGCTTAAATATTAACTTACATGCACGTTAAAGAGACCTTATGCGTAACGTGCTTGCAGAATAGTTTATTACATATAACGTGCTTATATATAACTTTATTGCACATAGCGTGCTTACACACATAACTGTATTACACATAAAGTGCTTACACATAACTTTTTACAGATAACGTGATTACACACATAACTTTATTACACATAACGTGCTTACACACATAACTTTATTACACATAATGTGCTTACACATAACTCTATTACAGATAACGCACCTACTGAGATCTTTATTAAATAATGCGTGTTTACACATAACCTGCTTTCACCTAAATGTGTTTACCCCTAAACACCTAAACGTGCTTAAACAAAACTATTTTATGCTTACTTCTCAGTGTGCTTACGCTTAAATATGAATACCTGACATCATCCTCGCATGAGGAAATTAACGCTAAACCTGTATTATTATTTTTAAATGTTTACCCCGGGTGTAAAAAACCCGAGATTTGGTAAAAACTATTCGAGCAATACTTGCTGAATCGCCCGGCTGCTCGAGGTCATCTAGATGCTTAAAAGAATTGCTGAAGCAGACTGCATCAAATCTTTGCATGGTCATGGAAAGCATTTGCCAAAGGAAAGAGGACTCTCGCTTATCGCCGGTTCGCTCTGCAATTAGTCTTCCTATGCCATTAATGAAGCCAACTCCATCGGGATTCATGGGGCCCACGGTTTCAATGCCACCGGTACAACTTCATACCCTAAGAACAGATCGCGGTATTTGTCCATTTTCTTAGAGGCGGCAAGTTCAGCAGCTCCACCGGCTGTGATTGAAGTCGTATTCAGGTAGGAGTTTGCCATAGTGTCAATGACCGCGACATTCCGTACGGCACATTTACCGTTGCACCAGTGCAGTAAGGTTATTAATTTTAAGGGTGTGATTATTATTATTATTATTACTGATATTATTATATTATTATTAATTATATTTTATAAAACGAACAGGAGAGAGTGTAGAGGATTGACTGATGATATGGTATGGGAAAGATGAGTGGAGAAGGTCTATTTGTATACTGACCCTAGTTAAACCGGGAATAAAGGGAAGATGTTGATGATTATATTATTGATATTATTAGTATTATTAATACTTTTATCATCATCGTCGTCTTTATTATCACCATAATTGCTATTGTTATTATTGTTTTTATTAGTTTTATTTATATTTTCATCATCATAATTGTCTTCATCATCATCTTCATCATCATCATTCATCATCATCATTATTATTATTAATTTTAGTATTTTATTATTATTAAATGTGCGTACGGGTAATACGCGTTGTTGCATACAAATACATGTATGCTTACACTTATATAATGGCATCCAGTGGGATACTGCTGTCTTTTTACTAGAGAAGTTTCATTCTATTAAATATATATTTTAAAGAAAGATTTATAAAATGTAGATTGAATAGTTTCCAAATAACATATCCGTTTAATTAGACTAATTTCTCGTGAATCTCTCAAGACTGAAATGAGAACCTCTAAATGAGAACCACTCTTCATCTCATCGAGTAATGAAAAAAATCTCATTTTTAAAGAACCTTATTAAAATATCCTTGATTAAAACAGTTGTGACATGAGCGTCCTCTTCTCTTTATGTTCAGTCGACGGCGACTGTCTACAAATATTGTATAGCAAATCAGCCAATACTGACTTTAAACTAACTTTTGTATAATTACATATCATTTTCTTACTGCATAGTGGTCGCACTAAATTCACTGTCTAGTTTGAGATAGTGGATTCCTTGCAATTGTGGTTGCCAATTGGCGACGTTAACTAACGGGGGTTTTGGGTTTGCCAATGTTTAGTGCATATTTGGATCCATTGACTGGACGCACTATAATGGGTGTTATATTTAATAGAGTATATCGTGCAAACTCATCTCTATACTTTATAACAATTTCATAAAATAAAGCAAGTAATATACTGTGGAATACACATAATATCAAGCTTCAATTAGCCAAAACCCAATCATAATTAATTTAGAATATAATATATAAGTACTATTAAAGTGAGAGAGAGAGAACTATGCTAAGTGCTACTGCTAAGTGAACTATGCTAAGTGCTATCAATGACAACATCGAGCACTATTGAAACAAATCCAAGTCGGGTCGGTAAGCGAAAAGGGTCTAAAAACGGTGCAAATTTCAAAGTCCAGAAAATCATTCCAAAGACAAAAGGAGTTAAAGAGAAGGAGGTTTGCGTTCGGGCCTCAACTCATGGACACTGGATGGAAAAGAAAGATGGAAAAGGTATGTCTTCAACTGTCTATGGAACTGCTCATAGGTAAACAAAGGCCGATGTGATTCAAATGAAGATTTCCGAAGAGTAGACGGAAGAGAATTCGAGATCTGCGGTGCAGCATGCTGGAAATAACGATTAGATAGCTTAAAGCGTGAGCGTAAAGTAGGTCTCACAAGAGTAGTTAATTTAAAAGCCCGAGTAACAGCAGCCCGCATAACTTTAATCAAGTGAGACATACAACTTTTTTCAGGGATAGTGATGAATTTGTAGGTTATAATTTAGTTCAAATATTAGAATCCGAAAGATACGTTAACTAGATCATAGCACAGAATTTGCAGGAAAAGGATCGTGCACAAAATGTGCGTTAAGATTATTATAGGCCGTCAGCTGAACCAGAATGTCTTATAAAATGTGGAAGTTCATTTCAACGGCTATGTGTGCGGGTGTTATGTTTTTTCAAGCCGGAGATGGTCATGTCTTCTCATCCTGCTGGAGCTGGTTATGTTCTATAGACTTGTATAACTTACCAAAAGTTAAGCTGCTGTACGTGAAAATAGAATCTGGTGTCAAGATGTTGGGTTAGAATTTAAAAGCAGGCTAAAGCAGATGCTGGAAACTGCATAGAAACCCGATATAGCTGATAACACAGCGACGTCGAGTATAAAACGTTTTCAAGCAAATAATTTTCTGCTGTTTGTTATTTGATGTCAGTATATGCAATGTGCTCTGAGCGAGACAGTGCTTGAATTTTTGTCTAGTAACTGTCATCTGACAGTGGACTGGATAGAGAGATAGATATTTGTCTAGAACGCATGACTTTGGTAAAAGCTTATACCTTACTTGTCTATTGAATCAACGTTACATTTGCCCTATTGTAACTACGTTTATTTGTACTTGTTTGCAAAGAGTGTACGCTCACTTACAGTGTATGAGCGTGTGTTCTAGTGTAGTTGTAGATACCGTTAGATGTGTTTAAGTGAAACATTGAGTGCGTACGTGTGTGCATGATAGTTGTGTTCGTGACATTAATTATACGTGCTAGTGAGCTGGAGTCTTATTTCATATCAGCCTGTGACATACAGCTTAGTGACTGTATAGTGTATATTAGAATTGACACCCTTTCAGTTGACGGGCAGCTAGCGTCATGTAGAGAATTTTTTCAATTTATTTTCACTAGACATGGTCGTTTAGATTGCTAGTACTAGAATCTAAAACTCTATCCTCGAGACTACCTCGAGACTAATTGGCTGGAGCCAGTGGTGAAGTCGGTAAGATACTCACCGCGGATCAGTATATGCGGGGTTGAAATCCTGGGCTCTCCCGTCACTGACGTCGCTTTCGAGTGAGGAAACTGACGTTAACCTTAGCTTTACCAGTTGTTTATTATGCGTCCTCGACGTATCAAACCCTGAATGGCTGAGTTTCTAATCACTTTTCTCCTCCATTTCAATCAGATCGTCCTTAAAAACACGGTCAGAGCTTTGCTTGCTGTTATGTGCTTATGTGAGATAATGTGAATTTACGCATTTTATTGACCCCATGTTGTGTCCGGGTTGTTTTAAGAATTGACCAACCGGTGACTGCACGTGTCGTAGAAGGCGACTAAAGCACTAAGATCCATACCAACGTCAGAAAGGGCATTCGGTTGGTGAGCGCCTAGGCTAGAGAAATTGCTGCAAAAATTTAAACGAATGGAAAAGTCTCAAATAGGGGATTGGCTGGTGGTGTGGTGTAGGACAGAGAGGATTTGAGACAGTCTATTTGTATCCCGACCCTGGTTAAACTGGGATTCAAGGGAGGACGATGATGATGATGATGACACATTTTATTGATCAGTCAATAACTATATGCAGAAATCGTGCTCTCCAGCCACTGATAATTTCACTTTATTCCGGATTTGAGTCAATAATATATTGCAGATTATCCGAAAGCAGTTCAGTACGTTCAGCGTCCAAGTACAGTGCTCGTCCCTTAACTGACATGCTTTCGAGATAGGAAACTAACGTTAAATTTGTCTTTAGCTTTTAGCTTTAGTTTAATCTTCCTATCTCTAACGGAGCTTTATTAGCTGCCAATCAATTATCCTGTATTTTTATATTGTGTTTGTTATCGTTATGTTATTCATTTGCACCTTTCTAATGATCTCCACCTGAGTTCATTAGAAGGGTACAAATGAATGAAAATTAGATGCTGCTAAGATATTTGCTGTCTTTTTAGAGAAGTATCGGTTATTGTCATTCTTTTCAAATATCTGCTAATTCTCTTTCCATCGACCAATTAAATAATCCCATAACTAAAATAAAAAAGAATAACCTATAGAGTATTTTCTTCAAGGTCTTTTTCCATTGTCTTTAGCAGTGTCTGCATTGATCCGTCTTTATAAATCACACGCGATGGGTCAATTATATGACTTTAAGGAAAGTATTGGATAAGTAATGATCTTGGGCTTGTCTAAACACTGAATGTGTCTAACCAAGGATATCTATATATTAACTCTTTTAATATCTATAACTGATTCTATATATATATATATATATATATATATATATATATATATATATATATATATATATATATACAGTATATAGGATCCATAGGTTCAACTTATCTCACTACTACACGTAATACATGTAGCTTTCGCTAACCTGCTTGCTCTACGCAATTGCTGTATGTACCTTGCTTGCTCTATTATGAAGTCTATATTGTATGCAATTGCTGTGCAATATCGTTTACGTAAAGCGTAAATGATGTTTAGATATTTTAATAGATGTAGGAAAGTAGCTTTGAATTACCTTGGAACGAAAGTTATATGTTATATGTTTTGATTATTTTTTGATTAATCTTTCAATTAAGTTTCTCTGTAAGTGGATTGTATTATATCATTGAAATATTCTGCCTTTAATCTTTTAGCATCGTCATCATCTTCTTCTTCTTTAATCTCAGTTTATTTTGGGTCGCGATACAAATGGACTATCTCTTAATATCTTGTGCGATGATATAATATTACCCTTACTCAATCGTTATCATACATATGAGCTTACTAAATTAGTTAATGCTTATTCATGTTTTATGCGTCGAGATGTACATATTTGTGCTTGTTCTGCTATTCTTCATTGTGTATATTTATGAGAGTGTGTTTGTGTTTTGTGTGTTAAATTATCTATAGTGTAGACATGTGTGCGTGCATGTTTACATTAGAGTGATTGCATGGCTAAGGACATATATTTGTGTATTTTGCTTGTATGCTTCAGTAATTAATGTTTGTGTGTATGTTTAGATGCCTCATAATCTGCAATTGGGTTTATGTTTTTATGCTTTAGGATGTATATTTGTATTTGTGTGTTTGTATGCTTGAGGATGTATATTTGTGTGTATGTTTGAATGCTTTAGAAGGATGTACATTTGTGTATGTTTACATATTTTAGGATGTATATTAGTTTGTGTTTATGTGATTTATTATGTATATTTGTGTGTTTGTATGCTTCAGTATGTATATTTGTATGTATGTATGCTTCAGGATGTTTATTTACGTGTTCTTGAATATGTTCGGATGTATAATTGTGTGTTTGTATATTTTAGGATGTATATTTGTATGTTTGTATGCTTCAGGACGTATATTTGTGTGTATGTATGCTTTAGGGAGTATATTTGTGCGTTCCTATATATGTTAGGATGTATATTTGTGTGTGTGTTTATTTTAGGATGTATATTTGTGTGTTTGTATGCTTAAGGATGTATATTTATGTGTTTGTATGCTTCATTATGTGCATTTATGTGTTTGTATGCTTAAGGATGTATATTTGTGTGTTTGTATGCTGCAGTATGTATATGTGTGTGTTTGTATGCTTTAGGATGTATGTTTGTGTGTGTATGTGTAGGTGGATCTGTGTCGGCTCGTAAGGAGGTTATACGCAACAAGATCAGAGCGATAGGAAAGATGGCTCGAGTATTTACTGTACTGAGGTAGCCTTTGTGTCATTTCATTTATTAATTTGTACTTTTTTCATTTTTGATAAGCACCCACTGGTGTATCTTACTGTTGATTTATTGAGAGATTAACTGATTGATTGATTAATTTATTGATTGATTCATTGGTTAATTGACTGACTGACTGACCGTTTGAACTAATCAATCAATAGGAATTTAACGTCCCATTCCTCGCCATAAGACTAACTGACTGAGTGGCTGTTTAGCAGGCTTAAGCCATTGGCGATGTCGATAATATATTCGACCGCGGATCAGTATGTGTGGGGTTTAAATCCTGGGCTCACCAGTCATTGATATTCCTTTCGAGTGAGGAAACTAACGTTAACACTAGCTTTACCAGCTTCTACTGACTCAATGGCTGACTGACTGACGACTGCTTAACTGACTGACTGACTTTGGAGTAACTAATTAGCTGATTGACTGACTGATTGACTGAGTTTTTGACTGACATTTTGACTATCCAATTGACTGACTGACTTTTTGACTGACATTTTGACTGACTGATTGACTGACTGACAAACTGACTGACTGACTTTTTGACTGACTGATTGACTGACTGACAAACTGACTGACTAACTTTTTGACTGACTGCTTGACTGATTGACTGACTGACTAACTGACTGACTGAATTACTGATTAGCTGACTGCTTGATTACGCAACCGAGAAACCCCTGAATAAATTGATAGATTGATTGATTGATTGATTGCTTGATTGATTGACTGATTGATGGTAGGGAAGAGAGCGAGAGCGTGCTGCAGCTGAAGGGATTAACACCGAATGGGTTGTTACCGGTGGGAGCTTTGGCTGCCGGCAAGGACAGCCTACAGTCAGGTATATACAGTAGAGGCTCACGTATTACACAATTCTGTAACGCAAAACCTTTCATCACAGCCAGCCACCATCAATTAAATATACTAATTAGTTCTTGGATAATGTTTATTAGTGTCATTAATTAAATAGTGCTTAGTTGAATTTATTAGAAACATGGTACGAGTGAAACCATATCAACAACATATCGAGATCTTTGCAGAAGTCCAGTGATTGGTTTGTTAAATTTCCCCAAGTAGGGTCGTTTAGAAGGGGCCGAAGGTTTGACAGGGGTCATCAGAGCTTTGTAATTATGGGGTGTCAAAACTGGTGTGTTAAGGCTTTAGTCACGAGGGCTACGAATCTGCTAAGGGGTATTGAACCACCCGGAGCCCCAGTCAATCTAACCCTGCTGAAATCTGCTAGATTTAATAATAATAATTGATCATTTATTTAATAATGGTTCATATAATATGTAATAATATCTGTAATATTTTAGTATTTAAACGAATGGAAAAGTCCCAAGTAGGGGATTGACTGATGAATGATATGATGTAAGACAGATAGGATTTGAGACAGTCTATTCGTATCGCGACCCTAGTTAAACTGTGATTCAAGGGAAGGTGACGATGGTGATGATGATGATATTGATGATGATGATGATGATGATGATGATGATTTTAATATTTTATAATATTAATTTAATAATAATTAATTTTCCAGTGATGAAGGTGGCCTCCCCCACGCACAAGATCTCTGGTTTCTCGGAGGCTAAGGAGCTCGACAAGGTCTTCGAGAGGGTGCCACCATGGCCTGCCACCTCTGCCAACCACAACAACAAGGACAACGGCAGCGTCCACTAGTCAACCCCCCCCCAGGCCCAGCGATGCCGAAGATAGAGCCCTAGACCCCGCCCTAGTGATAATTTGAGCTCTAAACCCCGCCCTAGTGATAGGTTGAGCTCTAAACCCCGCCGTAGTGATAGGTTGAGCTCTAAACCCGCCCTAGTGATAGGATGAGCTCTAAACCCCGCCCTAGTGATAGGTTGAGCTCTAAACCCCGCCCTAGTGATAGGATGAGCTGCAAACCCCGCCCTAGTTATAGGTTGAGCTCTAAACCCCGCCCTAGTAAGCAGTACCTACATCCTAGAGTTCATGTGGAGTATCCTAGAGGTCACGTGGAGTATCCTAGAGGTCACGTGGAGTATCCTAGAGGTCACTTGGAGTATCCTAAAGATCACGTGGAGTATCCTAGAGGTCACATGGACTATCATAGAGGTCACATGGAGTATCCTGAGGTCACGTGATACATGCTAGGGGAGCTTTGGTCCCCTCAAAGTGAAAGGATGCCGGCATCGTTGAGGCGCGCAACAACAACAACATAGTAACATTTCTTTTTGAACTGAAATACTCTACAAGATCTTGAGTCAACGCAATAAATCTTCTTCATGCTTAACCTCTCTATCTATGTGTCTCTGAAGTCTAAATTTAGAGTCCGTTTCTCAATCTGTCGCTGATGTGAGGGACGGAGTTTGTTATGAATGAAATATATGTGGTCGTGAAGCTTGTCAATTGCTTTAATGAGAATGCATGCGTGTGTAGTGATGAGTATATAGTATAGATTACTGAGTATATAGTACTGAGCTTAGTACACTGAGTATAGAGTACGAGTACATCATATTGAGTATAGTGTACTGAGTATAGAGTACTGAAAACATCGTACTGAGAATAGTGTACTGAGTATAGAGTACTGAAAACATCGTACTGAGTATAGTGTACTGAGTATAGAGTACTGAAAACATCGTACTGAGTATAGTGTACTGAGTATAGAGTACTGAAAACACCGTACTGAGTATAGTGTACTGAGTTCAGAGTACTGAAAACATCGTACTGAGTATAGTGTACTGAGTTCAGAGTACTGAAAACATCGTATTGAGAATAGTGTACTGAGTATAGAGTACTGAAAACATCGTACTGAGTATAGTGCACTGAGTATAGAGTACTGAAAACATCGTACTGAGAATAGTGTACTGAGTATAGAGTACTGAAAATATCGTATTGAGAATAATGTACTGAGTTCAGAGTATTGAGTACAGAGTATTGAGTAGAGTACTGAGTATAGAGTACTGAGTATAGCGTACAAATTACTGAGTATAGACTACTGAGTATAGAGTATTGAGTTTATAGTGCTGAGTTTATAGCAGTGGGTCTAATATTGTGTCCGGGACACTGAAGAATAGACCAAATGTTAACTGCATATGTCGTAAGAGGCGACAAAGCTAAAACTGAGGATTACGAGGAGATCCACCTCAGAAGCCATATTTTTCCCCAAGCTACATAAGGTACGGATAAGGCATAGCCGTTTGTGATGGGATCTACTTGTAGATCTATTTAGTGCTCTATATGGAGCGTGTTTGAGTATGAATATGTACCGTGGACCCGGCACTTAGTAGTGAGAGCTGTTTAATACTGAGTACATAGCATTTAGAGTTTTCAATGGAACCTAAGACTTGGAATTTTGCTAATAATAAATCGACAAAACTAATACACTTCAGTCAAATAGTATGAATTGTCAGGTAAAACATTTGGGTAATGGGAGTATTTATTTTTTTACGATTAGTGGGGATAAATTTGCTGAGATTTCTGGTTGAAGTTGGGGTTAGATTGATAGCAGCTGTTGAAAGATGTTGGGCTATATCTCAGTTTTCAACATAGTATAGATAATACTGCGTTTGACATTGAACATTTCATGCTTAGAAGTTGTGATGGTTGTTGATTATAGAAATGAATAGACGAATGTTGCCGCCCTATGTTTCGTTCAAAACGCAAGGAGCTGATGATGACATTAGAGATAAAAAGATATTTCCCATATATAATAAGCGTAGTATAGATCAAATCAATGAACTCATTCTGATGCATTAAATACATGTATATCACTGACATTGCCTTATGGCGAGGAATCGGACGTTAAATTATTCTTGATTGATTGATCCAATGTATAGATAGTGTGGCCTACATCTCCTGAGTGGCTGCGTGTAGTCTAGGTGAACCGGAAGCTTGCTTTTTTCCTACCACAGTCTATAACTTTAGCATTTTTAGCTAATAGCTAACCCAAACCCTAAACTTATATGCCCTAACCTAAAAAGTGTACAATTAAACCTAGGACGTCAGGATCTAAAGCCTGACACCTTTAGCACTGAACTACGGCAGCTTCCGATCGACTGTGGTTTAATAGACAGTACATGAAATATATCTATAATTGTAAATGTTATATATTATGTTATAGCAAATCAGAACGTTCTACGTTTAATTCTGTGATATAAAAGAATTACACCTGGGAACCGGAAACGTCCCTGACATTCTCCCTGTAGGGTCATAGCCCTGGAAACACTTTTAGCACTGATTGGACGCCTAGTGACTTTACATCTCTTCTCTAGGAGATTAACTGCCGCATGTCATTCGATTCCCATGATATTTGATAGGCTTTTTGGTTTAGGCATACAAAGAAATATGTAGAAACCATGTGTTCATATACATAGGAGTGTGTGGACACCATGAGCGCCTGAGTCCATGAGGATGAGTTAAGCTTGAGCAATTAGGTTAGTTATTGTTTGAACGTGACTTTATTGATATGTAATTAAGTTGTGTATGATAATTGTACAGTAAATAGACATGTTCCTATTTTTCTGATTAATTAAGATATTTCTCAACTCTTTAATTTTCTCTCTCTCTCTCTCTCTCATACTCTAAATATATATACATGATTACACATGTATACTTATATATATATATATATATATATATATATATGTGTGTGTGTGTGTGTGTGTGTGTGTGTGTGTGTACATGTTGTATATATATATATATATATATATATATATATATATATATATATATATATATATATATATATATATATATAAATTATATATATATATGTATAGTGTTATACATGATGTATACTTACTGTAAACTCAACAGCTGTATTTCCAATGCATTTGCTTTTATATTTATGTGTCGTGGCAGTAGATAAAGTTTTTTATTTCTCTCTATTTGACTCTCCGTGTCACTGGTGCGTCTATTGTATTGCATTCTGTAGATAATAATCTTTTTACTACTATTATGTAGATAATAATTATTTATTCATTCATTCTGTAAATAATACTAATGATAAACTTACATTTGGCATTCTTCTCCTCAGCTTAACGGTGATTTATGAGAAGTAGTATTAACCTAATAATACACAATACAAACAGAGAGCTACCGTCATTCATGACGATGTCGAACAATTTAAAACCACAACCAAACATGTGGGATAAAAATGAAATAAAATAATAGTTTCTATTTCAATTATTTGAGAACCCATCTATGTGTTACTACATCGCTTGCATGTATTAACGCGAATAGTACCATCACTATTTGCACAATAAATTGTTAATGTAATTTTATCTTGGAATAAATTCACTTTAATTATCATGTCCACTATATGGTGCTTAATAATGTGAAATTTATATTTTACAAATATTAATGCGACCTACATCTGTGTTCAATTTTATTGTAACATTCCAAAAACTTCCTGATCGATAACACGACGAGCTTTTCTGGTCCATGGATCAGATTCACTAATTCGCTGCTAGGAATTCTATTCTTATATTTACTTGATTTCTTAATTCAATATTGTGGATTGGACTATTTGAATTAATTCCCTGTGATGTTTCTGACAATTGTAACATTGCATTAAGAAGTCATGTGTGACGCCCGTTTCTATTCAGGAACTTATATAAGCGCCATTAAAGTTATTACTTAATATTTCTGCAAGGAAACTAAAGCGAATTGGTAGAAATCTATCGTGAATTCATGGTTAAGGTTATGGTGAGACTGTTTATAAGTTGAAATCTTGTTATTTATTAGAACTGAGAGCCAGCTCACTTGACCCTGGACCTGTTCTTGTTGTTCTATTCTGTTGTTAGTCCTTAGTGTGGGTGAAAGAATACCTTGACATATTTTGGATATGGAGTCAACAGAAAATAAATTCAATGTCATTCCAACTGTCTGACTCTACGTTAGTTGAGTTATTCATTTATTGATTTACTTATTAATAATTGCCGGTTGATTGATCAATTTATTGACTGACTTATCGAAATAATATGCAGAACTTCGGTTCCAGATGTGATCAGAGATCTACGGCGCTGCACCAACAAATGGCCAAAACGATTTGTAATATGAGCTTTTAAACAAATAGGCCTACATGGTGTGGTTCAGAATAGGATATGTTTCTTACTCTTATGCAGTAATATGGATTGCAGTCTGACCCGGATAGCGGTAAAATACAAATTTAATTCCTATATCTAAATATTATAATGCAAAGGTTTACACATAGGGCCTAGGTGTTCAACACTTGTCCAAATGTAGAAATGTTGTTAAATTAATGTAACCAACCTGCGTTGGTTACACATACCAATCTCATCATACCTTTTCATTTAAATATAATATCTGTCTCAGCAACGCTCAATGCTTTATTCTCAATTATTATACTTATCACGAGCACTTAGTCTACCTGTCATACAGCTGCGCAGAAGATAATAAGATAGTGAGAGAGAGAGAGAGAGAGAAAGAGAGAGAGAGAGAGAGAGTAAGCACTTTCGTAAGTGAAATAAAATATTACTAAATGAAAGCTACGGTAGGTAGAAATTTGCAGAAGCAACAAGCAGTTTAATTCAATTTTATTTAAAACAATTATCAAAATAGATAGCATTTTCCTCTCTTAATGAATGCATTTAGATCGAAAATTAAATTCTTTAAATCTAAATAATTATATTTAATTTTAATTGTAAATCCAAGTGAAACTAAGAGCAATTATCAAAACGAAACTAAGAGCAATTTCAAAAAGAAACAGACCTTTAATCATCTCTAGTACTAAAATATGCAAAAAACTGAGCAACAAAGGCCATGATCTATCTATCAATCTCTTAATTAGATTTGAATCAGTCAATCTTGTAATTTTTCAATCTCTAATTACGATGAATTATTTATTTCAAAATTCAATTTTTTATTTGAATAAATAATTAGTACCTATAATTAGTCAATTTAAGTAATAAGTTTCTAAGTTAGTAAATTTAAATGAAAAATTCAAGGTTAAGTAATATATTCAGAAAATATTTATAAAGCATTCGTTGAATTTATCCAATATGCAACTATCCAATAAACCAATAAATAATCGATTATTTTATAACGTAATAGCAATCAAAATGCAGAGGCAATATAAATAGCAGTTCAAACATCTTGAGCGATCTACCCATAGGCCTATACATACGAGACGTTCAATATTTCTAGACTATTCAGAGTCTTCTAGAATGGTTAATATTTTATCTCAGAGGAAGCCCTGAGAGCCCTTGGTAATTTGTAGGAGGATCTATCGAAAGGCTGCCCCTGAAAATATTAACAACCACAACATTACAAGAATATCATGTTAAATTGCCCGTGTAGTGTCCGAAACACTGCGTTCTGAATAATTTAAACTATGTTAGATTTGAGTAAATAATTTTCCACTGTATTCATCAAGACCTGGGAGCAGAGCTACAGCTCTCTATTACGAGATGCTAGTTATTTGCTCTCCTTACTCTGCAAGAAAAGAAAAAACGTATAAAAATTGTAAATCCATATCAGTATGTGTGGAGTCAGGTAACGTCATGAAATATTAAATATGCAAGTATGTAAAACGTAAATTATTTATAATAGTCTATTTGTTTATGACAGTCATAGAATTTTATGATAGTTATTGATTTGTTTATGATATTCGTAGATTTGTTGATGACACTCATAGATAATTTCATGAGAGCCTGAGATTTATTCAGGGATGCTTATAAAAGTTAAATATGGCTTCTAAGGTGATTTAGGTGATTTTCCGTTCACAATTATTTCTCAATCGTCGTATAGGACAACACTGTAAATATTAATCGGTGAATCGAACAAAACACAGACATGTTGTTGAATCTGTAAATATAAACAAAAGCAAATAAAAATACATTTAGAGGCAAGTATGCTGTATTAACATACAGTATACTTGCCTCTAAATGTATTTTAAAAATAAATTAAAGTTAAAAGGTTAATAGTTAAAATTCATTTGTAAAACGTTTGTATGTAGATATGAAAATAAATTCAGAGAAAAGAGAGAATTTGAGCCACAGACCTGCATCTATAGGCTGTCCACTTCCGAAGACACTATAATAATTAGGAAGACACTAGAATACTTCTTAGAAAAGAAGATTCTTAGAAGACACTCGACCGAGGATCAGTACGTACGGGGTTCAAATCCTGGGCTCGCCTGTCACTGATATCGCTTTCGAGCGAGGAAATTGACGTTAAAATTAGCTTTACCAGCTTGAGAAACGTATTGGTTCAGGTACCGTTTCAAGCGCAAACGAGGAATGAATCTCTGCAGAGGAAGTTGCTGCCATTTAAATCGTTTCGGTACGCGTCATGGTAGATGCAGAGAAAGTGAGTTTCGCTGGGTATTTGTGATTCGCCACTTTGTTACAGCGGCCAATCTCAAAACAAGAAACATATCATTGAGGAGTGCCCTCTAACTTGCCTACCGGATGGACTGTCTACGCTAAGTTGCCTTACCAGTGAAGCAACTATCTGGATTAAAGCATACGCTAAATAAATAAATATAGGCTAACCACTTCAGAAGACACTGAGTCTTAGAATAATATAATGACAAAATTAGAGTGCTACAGTCATCAATGACAACATCGAGCACTATTGAGACAAAATCAAGCCGGCGAGCAAAAAGAAGGTACAAAAACGGTGCAAATTCCAAAATCCAGAAATTCAGTCCAAAGATTAGAAATGTATAAAGTTTATATTGCGGTACTCACAGGGAACATGTGGGGCTCAGGAGCCTGTGAGGATGATCTGTTTCTAGCCTTGAGCATCCCCAGCGTGTTCTCAGCCATGTCCGCTCTCTCCACAGCACTCTCAAACTCCTGCTGTAACTTGCGATACTTAGTCAGGTTTATGTTCACCACCTCCTCCTATCAATCAATCAGTCGATCAATCAAGTAATTAATCGAACGTTCAATCAATCAATCAGTCATTAATAATCAAGCATCAATTGATCAATCAATATATCAATAAATCAATCAATCATCAATAAATCAGTCAGTCAATCAATCACTAAATCAATCATCAAGCAATCAGTCAATCAATCATTCATTAAATCAATAAATCAATCGATCATCAATTAATCAATCAGTAAATCTATAAAAGCTATAAAGACAATTTTAACGTCTATTTTCGTACTACAAGAGATACTCCATAGTCGATCATGCTGGATTTCGAACCGATGGCCTCCTGCTACTCCGGCAGTCTTGCTCTTCATGCGGCCATCAAACAGGTAAAATTAATCATCTTTAGTTTTAAGTCGCGGCGCATAATCATTTCCTCATTTTCCTCATTAGTCATTGATAATATACGCTGTACGGACGTACAAATGGCGCGTGTTTACAATTTCCTTTCTTTGCTGGTGGTTTTGCAGTCGAATATTTCTTCATACTTTGTGCTGAAGAAATGAGAAGAGAAACAAGAAGCAAAGAGTCTAACAGCCTCGTCGATGTGTCTCTTGTAGGCTTTCAGCTTCTGATGAAGCTTCTCAATGACTTCCTGGAACTTGTCATGGGACTGTCTCTCCTCATCCACCTGAACAGCCAACTCCTTTATTCTCCTCTCCTGCAAGACACACAACAATCCATTAAACAAGGTTTAACGTCGGTTCCCTATCACAAAGTGTACAGTAATAGACATTGAAAAGTCATGCAATGCACAAAATAAACTATTAAACAAGGTTTAATGTCGGTTTCATGTCACAAAGTGTACAGTAGGAGACATTCAAAAGTGCTGCAGTACACAAACTATTAGAATAGAATAGAATAGAAAATATGTTTATTTTTTCAGCAAAGACACTAAATGCATGATCAACATACAATGCCTCAAACAGCAATTCCTATATCTATAGCGAGAAAAAATTGGTCGTCAGTGAAGATAAAGAGTATCTTATCTAGCTGACTACCGTGATAATTATGCTACTTAGAGTTCTTAATAAAGATAGTATTAGTTCACAGTTCATATAAAGTTCATATTAAACTGGGTATAACGTCGGTTCCATATCACAAAGTGTACATTTATAGACATTAAAAGTCCTTCAATACACAAGCTAATCTATTAAACTGGGTTTGAGGTAGAGATGGGAATCGAACCGAACCCGAACCGAACCGAACCCTAAAATCTAGAATTTAGACCGAACCGAACTCGAACCCAGACTCTGACCGAACCCGAACCCAAACTCTGGCCGAACCGAACCCGAACCCAGACTCTGACCTAACCCGAACCGAACCCAGACTTGGTCCAAACCGAACTGAACCTAACTCTTGTAGTGCCTTTCTTCTTCACCAGCCTGACATTAAATAAAGATAGTAAGAACAATACAAATATATATTAGTTTTTGAATTTACGTGTCTTACAGTATCTAGCAGGATATATATTCAGGTAAGGCTGGTTCCGACACAAATTTTAAAATGGTAGCGGTACAAAGGAATGGTAGCGGGAAGCGAGACGGGCCTACAGAAGATAATGGATAGTCTGAATGATACGGCATTGAAATATAGAATGAAGATTAACATCAAACAGACAAAATTGATGAGAGTATTCCATAAAAATCTGAAATTGCTTGACTCAATCAAGGTGGATTTGTTCTTGTTAAATTCAAATTATGATTTTTTTCTAATTTTAGTGTGCTACCTTAATATTATGCAGCCATATTTACAAATAATTAGATTTGACATTCTATATGTGTTAAGACTATCTGGAGTAAATAATTTTGCACCATAGCAATGCAATAATTTCATAACTATTTTCGTAACTTCATAATTGATCTGAGAGTTTCAAATTTGAAACCCTAAGGTAAATTATGAAGCTTATTACTGGTCAGTTGATAGCAAACGGTGTATATTATGATCTTTTTTTCTATGGAAGTACACGTGTTTACCAAATCATCTTTATTTGACAATTTTATGTTTAAAATTGCACTTTGTCTCTGAAATATTGGATCAAATTTTAGCCAAGACATTTCCACTTCATTATAAACGTATCTAATATATAGGCCTATAGTGACAAAAAGAATTTAAAATTGATGAAGCATTCTATTTGCTCGTTATTATCAAGGAGAATATTTCAGATACAATATTAAGGCTAAATATCTGTATTATGAACATTATTGTATGTTGGTCAACATACAATATTTTAAGAAATGTACAGGTATAAATACCACTTATCTCCTTTTTTTCATTGTCATATTTTTACCCAGAGGAAAAAATGTGGCAGCCACTTTGACTTAATGAATTTTTAAGCATATTTACAATAAACCATTTTAAACATGTTGGTCATAACCATGATTATTATAAGTGATGTTAAACAATTGCAACATTATCCAAACCAAACCATTTCGAACTCGAATCGAACTCTTGCGAGTTGGAAAGCAAGCCGAACCCGAACCGAACCCGAACCCTTGTTAGAACCGAACCCGAACCGAACCGAACTTTCATTTTCAACGAACCGAAACGAACCCGAACTCTGGAAATTCATAAAATTCCCATCTCTAGTTTAAGGTTGGTTTCTTCAGTTGCTAAAGTGGGGAGGTGAAGGCAGGGTAACTCAGTTTTTCTGGCTCAATTTTTCTGAGGCACGTTCCGCTGCTAGGGGCCCAAAGTTACATACTACAAGATCTGAAAGTACATTAGTAGGGGCACATAAAATTCATATCTTTTCTGTCTCTCAATTTCCACTTTAACCATTGGGTTTTCCTATCCTATTCTGTTAGAGACATTAAAACTCAATCAAAACACGAGCTAATGTGTAATAATCTGTTCAACGTCTGTACCTCAAGTCGATAGAGACATTCAATAACAATGTCTAGCATGATTAACTCGCGTACTGAAGTAGTTTGCTATTGAATGTTATAATAACAAACACATGAATTAGTTAACATTCATAATCATCGGATAATCTAGTAGCCTAAGTTTAACGTCTGTTTTCATACCACCGGTGTACTATTAGAGATTGTTTCCCTCTTGTATAACATTTACAAACGTCGTTTATAGCTACTGCATAGCATAGTTCAGCCTTAGCCTTTATTAACATCAATTGCGTCCAAAACTATGCGAACAGTAAAACTAAAGACACTTGTATTGGTAAAGGCTGAATAATAGATTTGCTGTATATTTAGATACAGAAAGGACAATAAAAAGTCAATTGACATAATATTTAAGAATAGGAGAGTTATCAGAGGATATGGCGTAACGGTTAGAGTGCAAGGTGAGTGCTAGGATGCAAGTGGCCGGGATTAGTTAGAGGCGGGGCCAAGCCCAGTTGAGTCAGCTAGTGATGGATATCCACTTGCACCCTAATTAGGTATCCGAGAGTGCTGATACCAGCTAGAGCAGAGATAAGATTAACCATGGAAAGGTTTGATAATGATCTGCCAGAGAACGAAAAACAAGCAAAATAGGTCTTAAACTAAACATTTAAGTGCTTTCTGACCCAGTACTGTTATATGTATTAACAAGTGTGCATCTGTTAATATTTTTCTTATTGTTGTTGTTATTGCTTCTGTTAATATTGTCACTATTGTTGCTGTTATTCTAATGATTGCGCTCTTAATGAGATTGCATCTAATAAGAGCTATATAAAAATACACAATGCCTACACATAAATTGATAGAGAACACAAGTAACCTACAGCTAGATATAGCAAAATCTGCAGAGAGAACAGCAATAGATAAAAGACAAGTGATGACAAACGCACTTGTTTACGTATAGTTTTGACAGTCTCTGCGTGCCTCTGTTGCTCCGCCTCTAACTCAGACTCTAGATCATGAATTCTCTGCTCCATCTTCAGTGCAATCCTCTTTGTGCCTTGGACTGCTGCAGCCTCTGTCTCCTCTAATCTTATCTACTCAATCATTCAATCAATCAATAAATCAAATGATTATTAAACTCATCGTCATCATCATCTTCCTCTTTGTGCCTTGGACTGCTACCGCATCTGTCTCTTCTTATCGTATATACTCAATCATTCAATCAATAGATCAATCAAATGAGTATTGAACTCATCATCATCATCTTGCTCTTTGTGCCTTGAACAGCTGCAGCCTCTGTATCCTCTAATCTTATCTACTCAATCAATCAATCAATCAGCAATTCAATCAAATGATCATTGAACTCATCATCATCATCCTCTTTGTGAGTTTGTGACTTGGACTGCTGCCGCCTCTGTCTCCTCTAATCGTATCTACTCAATCAATCAATCAGTCAATCAATCAAAATGAATATTTAACCAAGTTCTTAATAAAATATAAAAAATAAACAAATAAAAAATTTATAATGAAAATGTCAAGTAAAAATTTAAGTTATTAATGTTAACTATTAACATTGCAGAGTGTATTCAAATCAGTATCATCGTCATCATCATCATCATCATCATCATCATCATCACCTTCTTCTTCTTCATCATCATCATCATTATTATCATCATATTCCCTTGAATCCCAGTTTAACTAGGGTCAGGATACGAATAGACTGTATCAAATCCTATCTGTTATACATCACATCATCAGTCAATCCCCTATTTGAGACCTTTTTATTCGTTTAAATTTTTGTAGCAATTTCTGGAGCCTAGGCGTTCACCAACCGAATTCCCTTTCTAACGTTGGTATGGATCTAAGTACTTTAATCGCCTTTTATGACACGTGCAGTCACCGGTTGGCCAGTTCTTCAAACAACCCGGACACAAAACGGGGAAGCAGAGTGTATTCAAATAAATAATTTTAATTAGTCTCGAACGATTCTTCAGATCGAGAAAAGAATAAATGTGGTTCTCAAGGTAGGAGTAGAGATAGTACTAATTATTCCAATATACTCCACAATGACCTTTGTACTTTACTAGCACAGGGCAAGTTTCTTACCCTGCAGGCCTATTGTTCCGTGCCTGGGTCTGTGGCTGGAGTGAACACGAGGGTTGGGACTTAGAGAGTTGGCCGCAAGCGAGGAGCTTGGATTTTATTTTGTTGATAAACTTTAGTTTTCAGATTTAAGATAAATCTTATTAGACGCTATATTTTCCGCTAGTGACTATTTTATTACAGTGTACCTTTGGTTTGACTAGGTATCGATCCACATGAGACAGTAAGGTTATATCGGACTGTATGTTAAGAAAGGCCTAGGAAGTGTTCGACTCATTTAGAGGGGAAAGTCCTATGAATAGGTAAACCCTGAGTGGTGTTTTATTGTGGTTTATTAGAAACTGCCAGTGAAGAGAACAGGACGTTAAACGGCCATAGGGAACTGAGGGTTCTAGGGTCGTGCGTTACTGATAGTTACTTCGAGATGGTCCGAAGTTGAGTTGGGTATTTTGAACTCAAGGAAGTTGTGATAGACTTGTGTCCTTACATTAAGAGAGGATTATAGGGTTTGATGCTGTAGTCATTAGGTATATTTTTATGGAAGAAGTGAGGACGTTGAATAGGAACTAGTTTGCCTTTATGTTCTGATGAGATAGTATTTGGTGACAAGTGTTGCGATTTCTCTATAACTAAGTACTTCTCAACCTGTTTGTAGTCTGGTATTTAATTAGTAGTATTTTCGGTTCTTGCATTTTAGTCTGTATATTATTAAGTTATTTTCAACTCTATTATTAATATTTGATTATTAGATTTAATTCCGTTATTTGTCATATAAGGACAAGTTTCAGTTTCTTGTAAATATTATTTTGTTATATTGTGTTTGAATAAACTAAAATATAACTGAAGTGAATTACACTTCAGTTATAATACATTACCTATGTGTCCGTTATAATTTAACTGTAATCAGAAATTACAAATGGAAAGTAGTTATCTACTATTATAGATCATTAACTTTAAGTTTAGAGTTTTAGAATTTATGAACCTGGTCCGGGCTAGGGTTCACCCTTAGAACCCTTCCCTGACAGTGGTCATTTTTAAATTAGAGTTAGTCTGTGTTTGATTTTCAATGTCCGGATTAGTCCGAGCAGTTTCCTGCTCGATAGCATATAAATGATGAGGAACGCTCTTAATTTGATCTCTGCACCTATTGATCCGCTGTCGAACAACTTGCCAACACGCTACCTGCTCAGCCCTATAGATAAGGGTGATAATGACAATATCTGCTTCTACATGATGTAGGAGAAAACATCCGTTCCTCTAGTACATTTCTTTCGACTGAATTCCGGATTTCGATTAGGGTCGTTTTGCTTGACCAAACATTCCGCTCATCGGTTGGATTTGGTTCCATAGTGGTCATAGTTGTCATGGACAAAATGCGAGATATAACAAGAGCTAACAATATATTATATTATAACAATTATAGTATCACTAGAATTGCTCTGATGTGTGTTGTTGTTGTAGTTGTTGTTGTTGTACCTGTAGCTCTTTGATCTGAGCCTCCATGGTGAGCCTGACTCGCTCAGACTGCTCCGCGTGATCCTGCTCCTGAGCGAGCTGCTCCGCCAGGCGCGTGGCGTCACTCGTCGACTTCTTGGCCTTCTCATCGGCGTTCTTTAGGTCCATCGTGCGCTCTGACAGCTCTATCTAGAAAACAACACATCTACCTACATAGCGTCATCATCTTCATCATCATCATCATCATCATCATCTTCATCGTTATCATCATCGTCGTCGTCATCATCTTTATCGTCGTAATCATCATCATCAGCAACATCGTCATCGTAATCGTCGTAATCATCATCATCATCATCTTCATCAGCATCATCAGCACCATCATCATCATCGTCATCATCGCCGTCACCGTCAACGTCATCGTCATCGTCATCATCATCATCTTCTTATTCTTCGTATTCTTCTTATTCCTCTCTTAAATCCTAGTTTAACTAGGGACTGGATACGAATAGACATTATCCAATCCTCTTTGTCTCATACCATATCATCAGTCTATCTCCTATTTATTAGTTTAAATTTGTTGCAATTTCTGGGGCCAAGGCGCTCAGCAACCGAATGCCCTTTCTGACGTTGGAAAACATCTATCTACATAGAGTTATGATACATATCACAAAAGTAATAAACCTAGTTACGCTTACAGCTGATATAACAAACACACAATAATGGCTTATAGAACTAACACACTTACATTAGCAGCTGATAAAGCACACACGCACTTACATTCACAGCTTTTATAACACACTTACATTAACAGCCGATAAAACACACACACAATTATATTCACAGCTGATATAACACACACACTTAAAATAACAGCTGAAATATCTAACACACATTCAGTGCCGATTAACCACATGCACACATTCACAACTTTTATAACACACACACTTACATTAACAGCTGTTATAACACACACATTCACAGCTGTTATAACACACACACTTACATTAACAGCTGTTATAACACACACATTTGCATTAACAGCTGTTATAACACACTCACTTACATACACAGCTGATATAACTTACACATTTACATTAACAGTTGATATAACACACACACTTACATACACAGCTGATATAACTTACACACTCACATACACAGCTGATATAACTTACACACTTACATACACAGCTGATATAACTTACACACTTAACCTACATACACAGCTGATTATATCACACATACTAACATACACAGCTGATATAACTTACAGACTTACATTAACAGTTGATATAACACACACACTTACATACACAGCTAATATAACTTACACACTTACATACACAGCTGATATAACTTACACACTTACACACACAGCTGATATAACACACACACTTACATTAACAGTTGATATAACTTACACACTTACATACACAACTGATATAACACACACACTTACATACACAGCTGATATAACTAACACACTTACATTAACAGTTGATATAACACACACACTTACATACACAGCTGACATAACTAACACACTTACATTAACAGTTGATATAACACACACACTTACATACACATCTGATATAACTTACACACTTAACCTACATACACAGTTGATATAACACACACACTTATATTAACAGTTGATATAACACACACACTTACAAACACAGCTGATATAACTTACACACTTAACCTACATTAACAGCTCACACTTACATACACATCTGATATAACTTACACACTTAACCTACATACACAGTTGATATAACACACACACTTATATTAACAGTTGATATAACACACACACTTACAAACACAGCTGATATAACTTACACACTTAACCTACATTAACAGCTGATGTAACGAACACACAACAACGGCTTACAAAACACACACACTTACATTCACAGCTGTTATAAACACACATACACACACACACACACACACACACACACACACATTAATAGCTGATATAACTCAATAGCTGGTGTAACTCACACACACTTACATTCACAGCCTGCAGTTCTGTCTCCAGTTTTCTCTTGGAAGCCTGTAGCGCAGTGATGACGTCACTCAGCTCAGAGATCTTCTCCAGGGCGACGTTCAGTTCAGTCTGAACAGTCTTGTAATCTTTCTCCGCTGACTCGACCTGAGCTCTCAACCCGTTCAGCTCCCCGGCTAGAACAGTAGCTCTGCGGTCTGCCGCCACCTGCTCAGCCCTGGCCTCCTGAGCTGCCTGCTGCTCCTACATAAAGTAAATACAACAATACAGCTGCCTGCTGCTTTTACAATAGAACATAATGAAACAATGCAGCTGTTTACTGCTCCAACAAGGAATATAAACATCGCTGCCTGCTGCTTCCAGATGAGGTGTAATAGAAGAGATTCGCTGCCAGCTGCTTCCAAAAAGACCAAGTTTAACATCAGTTTAATGCTCGATAGCTAGTCAGTGACATATATAGCACTGGATTTGAAACCTCTATCTACCCATTCGCTGTCAAACAATTTGCCATCAAGTAAAGGTCCAGTTTATGAGTTAACACGGTTAAATTAAACTAGTTTTTTAAAAATGGAAAAACTGGGATCAGGAAATAATTTCACGCATAAGGTAAGAAATATTTAGATCAAAATTAGTGAACACCACACTTAAGACAGATGAAAAATAAACACCAGAGGCCACTAAAATCATATGTCACTAAATCACAGGTCACTAAATCACAGGTCACTAAATCACGAGCCACTAAATCTCAGGCCAGTAAGTCACAGGCCACTATATCAAAGTCTACTAAATCACCGGCCACTAAATCACTAGTCACTAAATCACTAGTCACTAAATCACTAGTCACTAAATCACTAGCCACTAAATCACTAGCCACTAAATCACTAGTCACTAAATCACTAGTCACTAAATCACTAGTCACTAAATCACTAGTCACTAAATCACTAGCCACTAAATCACTAGTCACTAAATTAAGAAATTGTATTAAATAACTAAAAGACATTAAGAAATTTGTTTCAGTTATGACTATATTTTGAGAAAAAATTAGACAAATTTTACTACAAAATATAAACAAAAAAATTAAAAAAATTAAATAGAACAGTAAAAATTAATTAATTAATTAATTCCCCGTGTTGTGTCCGGGTTGTTTGAAGAATTGGCCGGTGACTGCTCGTGTCGTAGAAGGCGACTAAAGCACTATGATCAAAACCGATATCAGAAAGGGCATTCCGTTGGTGAGAGCCTAAGCTCCAAAAATTGCAGTAAAACTATTTAACACGAATGGAAAAATAGAGGATTGACTGATGATATGGTCTGGGACAAAGAGTAGTGGAGAGGGTCTATTCGTATTCCGACCCTAGTTAAACTGGGATTAAAGGGAAGATGATGATGATGATGAGAATAAAATAATTAATAAATAAGTCATCATCATCATCGTCATCCTCCCTTAAATCCCAGCTTAACCAGGGTCGATGACACGAAGAGACTATTTTCCAATAGTTTAAGTTTTGAAAAAATTTCTGGAACCTAGGTGCTCACCAACCGAATGCACTTTCTGACGTTGGTTGGGGTCTAGTTTTTATGTCGCCTTCTACGACACGTGCATATTTACACGGTTGATGCATTCTTCATGCAACCTGGACACAACACGGGGAAAATAAATTAAATTAATAAATAGATTCATAAATTAAAGTAATTTATTTCTCTCGCACCTCCTCTGCCATCATCTGAAGCTCTCTAAGCTGCTGGTGGAACTTCTTGTAGTTCTTCTCCACCTCACTCCGGGATCGATTCGTTCCCTCCAAGGCTGCCTCCAGTTCCATCACGTCTTGTTCCAGTTTCTTCCTCATCCTCAGAGCCTCCATTCTTCCCTGAGCCTCCGCCTCCAATCCCATCTGCATTTCATCCAGTGAGCGTTGGGTTGTCTTCCTGTCAATGTTTTCAACGAATAAATAATTTTATTAATCTATGTAACATTGTATTTCATTAATTAATATTTTATCCAAAGTGAAATACAAACCATACTACGCTATCAATTCATATCAAGAGTACAGTGTGAGTCCAGTTGCCTGGTGCCAGTGGCCAAGTCGGTAAGATATTCGACCGCGGATCAGTATGTGCGGGATTCAAATCCTGGGCTCACCAGTCACTGACGTTGCTTTCCAGTGAGGAAACTAACGTTAACATTAGCTTTTACTTTACCAGTTAATGCCATCTTAAAATGTTCACTTGATTTTCTCTTACTGGTCGGTTGATGGAAGAGATGGTAACATGTATGTGCGAGGTTAAAATCTTGGGCTCGCCCGTCACTGGCATCGCTTTCGAATGAGGAAACTGACGTTAGCATTAGCTTTACGAGCTTTTAGTAACTAATGAGCAGAAGGCTGTGGGTATTAAACTTTACCGGCCTAGCTATGCTAGCATACATTTTAGACGAGAATAGAAGTTAAACTAGGCTTTGTACTTGGCTATTCAAGTGGTAGGATCTTGGACTTACACTGTTTTGAGCTTGCTTTTTTGATGTGGCCATTATCGTCATCCTGCGGTGCATTGGTGTCTGTTGATGCAGAGTAAAAGCTGGAAATCCGATGTTAACCTCCATTTCATTTCTCGAAAGGGATATTAGGGACGGGAGAGCCCAGGATATGAACCCCGCACATGCTGATCCTGAGTCTACTTAAGACTTCCCAGACATTGCCTAAAGGCGAGGAACCGGACGTTACATTCTCATCGACTGACTGATTGATTGATTGATTCTACTAAGGCACAGTAATTGCAGTATTGTTAAAATCAAGAGCTTGCACGTCATCTATATCATAATATCGGGTTTACACTTTCTCGTCTTTATGTAAAAAAGCTAAAGCTAAGGTTAACGTCAGTTTCCTCACTCGAAACCGATGTCAGTGACGGGCGAGCCCAGGATTTGAGCCCCGTACATACTGATCCGCGGTCGAGTATCTTACCGACTTCGCCACTGGCTCCAGCCATTGTCCATTGTCTCTGTCAAACAAACCCTAATTCAATTAATTCAGCGAAGGTCTACCCAGAAACAATGTCAATGACGTAGAGGAGCGAGCACTGGATTTGAACCCAGTCCCTTCTGAACCGCAGACGGTCACCTAAGAGATCAAGCCACTGGTTCAGATCTTACCTAAGATTCTCCATCTCTTCGTCTTTCTCAGCCAGCCTCCTCTCTTGATCCGCTTTGAGCTGATTGACTTCACTAAGAGCTCTCTGAGTCTTGCCTATCTCCTGCTGTAGCGCTATCTGTGAGTCCTCCAGTCTCACTAGGACTTCCTCTCTCTCCGCTTCCTGACGCTTTGTCTGCTTCTCCAGCTCCAGGACCCTTCTACTGCTCTCTCCAAGCTGATCCGTTAAATCCTGCACCTCATCTGATCAATCAATCAATCAATCAACCAATCAATCAATTAATCAATCAATCAATAAATAAATCAATCAATCAATACCTTCTGCTGATCTCTCCAAACTAATCCTGCACCTCATCTAATCAATCAATCAATCAAACAATCAGTCAATCAAACAATAGATCAACACTTTCTGATGCTCTCTCTCTCTCTCTCTCTAATCTGCTGCCTTAATCTTGCATCTCGTTTAATCACGCTATCAATTTATAAGCCAGTTAATTAATCAATCAGTCAATCAATTAAACATTCATTCAGTCAGCTATCATAAATCAATTAAACGTCTAAAAATCGAACACTACAAAATTAAAGAGAGTTTAATTAAAATCAGAAAATTAAATAGAATTACAAATGGTATCTGTTAAATTGTTGCATAATATTAAAGATTTATCTCATACATTTAAGCTCTTCATACGCAGTTCAGTACGTGTAAAAGGAATTAATTTTTCGTTCATTGATCTAAAACAATACGAACTATTAACTACTGAATAATTGTTTACAATAAACCATTGGTTATACAATGCGGGTAAACAATTATAAACGTAAAACATAACGGCACACTGGGTCAGGAAGCTCTGATGCTTGTTTAAAGCCCATTTCGTCCTTCCTCTCCATGGTTATTAGTAATCGTTGCCTTTTGATGGCGCATCAGTTGCAGCCGGCGCCGATATAATAATAACCGTCAACACCCTGGGATGTTTTAATTCAAAACTGTCAACATTCGGTATTTCAAGGTGGCCACCCAACCATATATTAACTAAGGCCAACGTTACTGAACTTGGATTATTGATGGACAAGTATACCATGTGCGCTAAATCCCGTCGTTTATACATGTACGTTTAGATTAAAAAGGTATAACACGATACGGAAAAATTTGAAATCCGACATTTTCAGAATTGATAGATCTTTAAATATTGGACAATTTTGCGACAAATAGTTGGGATCTAAAAAAAAGCTAAAGCTAATGGTAAGTCAGTTTCCTCACTCGAAAGCGATGTCAGTGACGGGCGAGCCCAGGAATTGAACCCCGCACATACTGATCCGCGGTCGAGTATCTAACCGATGTCGGTTATTATCTATTTATATTATTATCTATAATATTATCTATTTATAATGGTAATGGTGTGTTTTTGCAGGAAAAATAAATTAACCTCATGACCTGTAATCAAATACTGAACTCTAACATTTTAACCTCATGACTTACAATTAAATGCTGAACTCTGACCTGATAACCTAATGACCTACAGGTACAATCAAATGCTGAACTCTGACCTGTTAACCACATGACCCACAATCAAATGCTGAACTCTGACCTGTTAACCTCATGACCTACCATCAAATGCTGAACTCTGACCTGTTATCCTCATGACCTAAAATCAAATGCTGAACTCTGACCTGTTAACCTCTTGACCTCTTTTCTCTGATGCTCCACGGCTTCATGGGACTCGTCGCTGATAGCCTTCAGTTTCTGGACCTCAAGTACCTGAACTCTCAGATCTTTGGCAGCTTTTTCCAGTTCCACCTGCTGATCAGCGCACTTCTTCTTCCACTCCTCCACCGTCTTGTCGAAGTTCCTCTGCTTCTTATCCAGCTGAACGTTGAAATTCTGAGCCTGGAAGAAAAGGGAGTTTCCATTAATTATAACAAATTTAATCATAATTTCTCTCGTGTTGTATAGGGGTTGTTGAAGAATTGACCAACCGTGAACTGACCGTGTCGTAAAAGGCGACAATGAATACAATCAAGAAATGCAGACAAATTAACTGTAACTCCATAAATAATAGTAACAATTTCTAACAATATAATGTATATTGCTCCTCAGTCACACTGAGAATAAACGAAAATTTAAAAGATATTCAGTGATGACTTAAACACCGTTTTATTATTTCACTTATTTAATATATTGTCGTTACATGTGTGTTCTAAATTATTCCTAAACACTGATGGAATTGCAGTGAGTGATTTCAAGACAAAATTTTAGATAACTGTCATAACCTTGAGCCATTTTTGACGGCAGCTCATGTACTTCCAGTGTTATAGAAAAAACATTGTGGTTATGATCCTTGACATTAAACACTAAATACTATTAGAATTAATAAACCAAATAATAATAATAATAATAATAACAATTAGAGTGCTACAGTCATCAATGACAACATCGAGCACTATTGAGACAAAACCAAGCCGGCCAGCAAAATGATGGTCCAAAAATGGTGCGAATTCCAAAATCAAACTGCCGCAATTAACCTTCTGTAATTCTTCAGCCATCGCTTCCATTTCCAGCTGAAGTCTATTTTTAGACTTTTCCATGGCGATAGCCTTGGAAAGGGCTGCCTCCACCTGAGCCTCGCTGTCCTGAATCCTCGTGCCCATCTTCCTCTTCATGTCCTCCAGCTCCTCAGGCTTCACGGCGGACTCAGCCACCTCGGCCTTCTGCCTCAGAGCAGCTATCTCAGAGTTGGCCTTGACGAGCTGCCTCTGAAGGTCAGCGTGGGTGAGTTGTTCGTCTTCTATCTGTTCCTTCAGCTGCTGTATCGTCGCCTGTGTCAATCATTCAATCAATCAATTAATTAATCAAGTAAGCAATCAATTAATCAATCAATCAACTGATTCATTTATGGATCAATCAATATAGCTGCTCGTCCTCTATCTGCTCCTTTAGCTGCTGTATCGTCGCCTGCATCAATCAATAAATTAATCAATCAATCAATTAATTAATCAATCAATTCATTCAAACAACTATTTCATTGATCAATCCATCAATTTAACACTCGATCAATTAATTCTATTAAATCCAAACACACCTAGTTCTGAAGAACAGATAATACAACATCACAAATAAAAGTAATTCGGAAGTATGATTGTTCAAAACACAAATAATCCAGTCCAAACATAGCAAACACACCTAACTTTCTATTAATACTGTGTGAAATCAATCTATCAATAAAAAGTTAACGTCCGGTTCCTCACCGGAAAGCAAACTTATGGACGTCTCAAGCGGACTCCGTCCCAACAGATTCCAAAATAGCCATAAAATGATTTAGATTATCCGCTGAGATCTGAACAGTTAGCTCAAAGCAACTCTTGCGAAGACTCAAAAATAACTCCGAAATTTAAGAACTGAACTTTTTTACCCTCAAATATTACTAGCATTTGTTTAGCATGTTTGAGAAGTTATCATTTACTAGTAGAGAACTTAAGTATTTTATCCTTAGTGTTTACTAAGTAGAGTTCTTCAATGTTAATAGTAAAGAGCTGAGGTAGTTTACCAGTAGAGCCCTCTGCTGTTATTAGTAGAGAACTGAGTTAGTTTACCATATTAGTTCTATCACGTTACTAGTGGAGAACTGAACTAGCTTACCTACAGAGTTCTCTCATTTTACTAATACGGAGCTGAGGTAATTTACCTGTAGAGTCCTCTGATCATTGGTGACCTTGGCTCTCAGCTGACTCTCTTCCTCTGCAGTGACCTTGACCTCATCCAGCTGCTGGGTCAGATTCTGACGTATTCGTACCAGCTGATTGACCTGCAGCGTTACCAACAGTTCTCTAAAGTGTGCAATATAGTTGCAGCGTTACCAACAGTTCTCCAAAGTGTGCAATGTGGTGCAGCGTTACCAACAGTTCTCTAAAGAGTGCAATGTGATTCCAGGCGTTAGCCCAAGTGCTGAGGTCAGAGTCGTTCCTCATATCATATCCCATGCGAAGAAACGGATGTTAAATCCTAACAGATATTATCAGGGTTGCACTTGGCTCGAGTCGACGATTCAAATGAGTGAGGCCTTAAAATCTACAAAATGGAGAACAATGAAACTACAACAACAACAAACACAACAACAACAACAACAACAACAACAACAATAGCTACTACAACAACGCTAAAACAATTGGAATGCTACTGTAGTCTACGACAATATCAAAGACGATGAAACCTAAACCAAGCCGATAAATTGGGTCCAATAAACGGTGCTAATAAAAATTTTGAAAATAAATGCACGAAAATAAGGAAAATCAATATGTGATTAGTTATTAACAATTTGTTCAGTTTGAAAGAAATAAGAAATAAATTAATATGCGAATCTTATTAAAATTAATTGTATATTCTATATATACATTTATATAGGATAATATAAATCCCTGTGTTGTGCTCGGGTGTGGTTGGACCACTGCAGAATTGGGCAACCGCAAACAATCTGCCGCCTGTACGTAAGAGGCGACTAAAGGCAGGAGCTGAGGATGGCAAGAGGTGACCCACCTCACCATGAAATATTTTCCCCCAGGATTAAATGGTAATTAATCCACCTAACTGAGGAAGGCAACGGGAAACCATCTCAGAAGCCATATTTTTCTCAAGCTATAGGCTACATAAGGTATGGATAAGACATAGATTTTGTGAAGGGATTAACTTTTGATCTAAGGAGTGCTCTTATGGAGCGAGAAAACAGACTTTGAGTATGAATATGTACCTTGAACCTGCCACTTGGTAGTGCACTGAAGAGAGATAGGGTAATATATATAAACATAATTTGAATTGCGAACTACAATAAATTAAATGTATAAAAGGTTATCATTACATAGGCAATCAAGCAGTTTTATAAAGCTAACTCAAAAGCTTGTTATATAATATTCTCACCATATCAATATAAAAAATTATTTAGCTTATCTTAAACCTTCAAATAGCTAAGCAACCAGTTGGGATCCATTTTGATCATCTTCTATTATCAGATTCTACTGATATAAGCATGAGATGTACAGTGCTGCACCTAGCGTCCCCTATATTCACTTGAATTGGTTTTGCTTTTTAGTTTATTCACTTGGATTGGTTTTGTTAAGTCTATTCACTTGGATTTGTTTTGCTTAGTTCATTTACTCGGATTAATAAGTGCCAAATCTAGATCGGCTCAGATTGTTTGATTGATTGACTGATTAATTAATTGATTGATTGATTGATTGATTGATTAATTAATTAATTGATTGATTCGACAAAGCTGCATATTATCGTACGCTGACATCGAGCGCAGAACGGGACGTTAAATCATCTACTGTATTAGAATTATATTCTATTTAAATTGACCTGATTCTCCGTGTCCTCCAGGCGGCGCTGAAGTTCAAGGTTAGCTGACTGTGACCTATTTCTCTGGACTGTGAGGTCGTTGACCTCTTTCTGAAGGTCACTCAGCCTCGTGGTTGTCTCCGTCAGTTGTGCCTCGAACTGTTTGTTCGCCTTCTCGACCGCTCCCTAGTGCACAGTTACACAATTTTATTTTCTATTTTATTCCGTATAGTTACACATATGACATACCGCATGTATAAGCTGGTAAAGCTAATGTTAACGTCAGTTTCCTCATTCGAAAGCGATGTCAGTGACGGGCGAGCCCAGGATTTTAACCCTGCATATACTGATCCGCGGTCGAGTATCTTACCATGTGCAACATAGTGTCCCTTCTTAGTTGCTGTTTTTTGTAATAACCTACCTACTTGTATTTCTCTAATTGTATTTATGGATATATTTAAGTTTTTATTTCTTTTGTTTTGGTGGGTTTAACATTAAGGTCGGAAGTCTGAAAGGCTACTCTTCAAGATGTCTGGTGTACAAATGAAACGTTTTACCCCGACGTTTTACCCGACTATCGCCGTGGTTGACCAGCAGGCCAATCATAACACTTGGCTGTGCTGCCATCTCTCATAAAGCTAAAAAAGCTCATGTTAACGTCAGTTCCCTCACTTGAAAGCGATGTCAGTGATGGGCGAGCCCAGTATTTGAACCCCACACATACTGAGCCGCGGTCGAGTATCTTACCGACTTCGCCACTGGAATTACTACAAAAAGTGGTGATTAGAACTCTAATAATAATACAATAAACATTAAACAGAAATTGGTATTTTGCAATTAAGACATATCAATCGGTAAATCATAGTATTTCAAGGACAATTCTTTTATTAATTATGTAACGCAGTTTAAATATTTAGGACATATTATAACCGATAATGGTCGTGATAATAGCGATATACAGCGTGAAATACGTGGTATGTTTATGCGTACGAATATATTAAAGCGTAGATTTGCTTATTGCTCTCTTAATGTAAAGAAGGTCCTGTTCAAGCCCTATTGTATGTGCTTCTATGATGTGGCACTATGGTCGTCGTTTACAATAGCTTCAATAGAGAAGTTTCGATCTTGCCATAATAAATGTATTGAAATATTTTTTGGATACAAACGTTACAGCAGCCTAACCATCGCGCTGCTAGAAACCGGATTGCCTAGTTTTGATCCTATCCTTTCCAATTACAGATTAAAGTTTAGAATGCGCTTGCAGGATAATGCTAATATGCTAGTTACGTGTTTTGATGTTCTGAGCTTCTTATAGCTTTGTATGCCTAATTCTATAAGTAATTGTCTTATAGCTCAATTTATGCGCAGACTATTTGCTTTTCTGGTTTTTGTTGCATTGTTGTATGTGCAAGATTCATGTATGGGCTATTGCGCCTGAAATAAAGCGATAAATATATATAAATAAATTTCAGAAAATTCTAAATGTCAAATTAAATGGATACATATGGATACATATTTAATGAATAAAAATTGATATTATTGAAATTTGCTATATCCTTTAATTAATGCATCAATGAAGATATACATGCGCTGGTAAGTCGCATACCTTTGCAAGCTTGTTGACGTTCTCAACTTGAGTTGTTAGTTCAGTGTTTTCAGTTTTCAACAACTGTTTTTCTTTTTCCAATCTAAATCAATCAATAGATCAACCACTCAAGCAATTTATCAATCAATCACTCAAACACCCAGTCAAGTAAAGAATCAGTCAATCATTCAATCAACAAAACAACTTTTAATTGGTTGATAGATTGATGGATTGTTTGATTGATTGATTGATGGATTGATTGATTGATTGATCAACAGCTACCTCTGCTTAGCTTTGGTCAATTGGTCCAGTTGTTCCTGCATCTCTGCCTGTGTATCCGAGTACTTCTTCCTCACTGCCGCCACCTGGACATCGCTGTGTGCCTGCATTTCCTCCAAACTCTGCTGCAGTTTAAGCAGCTCCGCCTCTCTCTTCCTATTCAACTCCAACTGCAGCGGGATTAGCAAACATACCGTTAAAATACTTCATCTACTCCTAGAGCTCATAATATGCAGCAACAACAACAACCACAACAACAACAAAAACAACAAGGATTGTATTGTGCACATAAGGATGCGTAGCATGTTTGATAAAGACCACGAGCTTGTGACTCAGTAAAAGTTATGCTTAATGGAAGAACTTTAAATGTGCGTGAAAGGCAAAAAGAGTTACAATAAGAATAACTATCTAGCGCCTGCTGATATTGCAGTTACAAAAACATTAACTAAACACAACAATACATGTACGTATATATATATATATACAGTATAGTATATATATATATATTATATAATAATATATATATATTATATATATTATATATATATATATCTATATATATATACTCTATATATATATATATATATATATATATATATATATATATATAGCATATAGTATATAGTATATATATATACTATATATATATAATATATACTATATATACTATATGTACATGTATTATAGGAGAATATAGGAGCTATAGTATATAGCTCCTAGAATTCTCCTGCTTTCTGTCAACAACAAACAACGTCAGTTTCAACTTCGAACGTCGAGATTTATATTTATAAATCCCGATTTATATTTATAAATTTATTTATATCCCGTCACTGATATCGCTTTCAAGTGAGGAAACTGACGTTAACCTTAGCTTTACCAGATTTTATTTATTAGACTTTTTACATGAATCTCTTTGTCTCTTTCTCTCTCTCCTCTCTCTCTCAATCTCTCTCTCTCTCACTCTCTAAAAATTTATACCAAGTGGCAGGTCTAAAGTATACTTTATCTTAGCCAAAAGGCCGTGAAGTGACATTCAAGTACATATTTATAATTTCTGCTCTCACACAGTTAAGCTGCATACATTAAAAGTGTGAAAATGATTCTACATGTAAATTTTAAATATTTTTAAATTCTGAAGCTATACGAGTCAAAGGTTTTCTAATTGATTGTTTCTAATTAATTGTTTCAATTAATTGCTTGGCATTTGATTAGGTTCGAAGTGCTGGGTTCAACGAAGGTACGAAAGAAAGGTAACATGTTGTTAATTAAACTAGGTCTTCCTCAGTTCTTGAGCAGTCGCCTCTTAAGACCTACACAGTTTAAGGTTAATCTAATCCTCAGAGGCCCGGACACAACACGGGCACAATGGTAGACTATCTCATGGATATGATCACTACGTATCTCTACATGTAGGTGCTCGAATGTGTGTATGTATGCTTACCTGTGCCTGTGTTGACTCTCCAGTCTCATGGATATGATCACTAAGTATCTCTACATGTATGTGCTCGTATGTGTGTATGTATGCTTACCTGTGCCTGTGTAGGCTCTCCTGTCTCATGGATATGATCACTAAGTATCTCTACATGTATGTGCTCGTGTATGTGTATGCATGCTTACCTGTGCCTGTGTAGACTCTCCTGTCTCATGGATATGATCACTAAGTATCTCTAACTCTCTCTGCATTTCTGCTCTCTGTTTCTCCGCCTATTTACAAATATATACAATCATCATCATCGTCGTCATCATCATCATCAACTTCTTCTTATTCTACTTCTTCTGCTGCTTTTTCTTCTTCTACTTCTTCTTCTTTTTCTTCTTCTTCTACTCTTAAATCCCAGTTTAACTATGGTCGAGATGTGAACAGACCTTCTCCAATCCTCTCTGTCCCACACCATATCATCAGTAAATCCCCTAATTTTCATGTATTTCTTAATTCAGCGTATGACAATATTAATATATATATATATATATATATATATATATATATATATATATATATATATAAAACAAACAATAAAATAAAATGTAATACAATGCATTAACAAAATCTACAACAAATGCAGTAAAATACAATACAAACACAACATAATACACTACACTACAATCATCTTTACGGACGTTAAACCTTTATTATTGTTATCGTTATTAGTATTATTACAATATAAAACAATACAATACAGTGAAAGGAAACACAATACAATGTAATGCAATATATTACAAAAACAATGCAAAAACAAAACAATACAATATACTGTTATGCAATTAATTACAATACAATACAAAAAAAGCTTAAAGGTACATCAGCAAATGCTCCTGCGTTATCAAATTCTGCTTAAATTCTTTAATAGTTACGCTAATTACAGCTCTGACACTTGACGATTATTAATTTACTGCGAAAAATGAAACAGTACTTTAAAGGTTTTGAGAAAGAAAGCTAGATGAAATAGTTTCGGAAAGACAAGTAAGGTTCGTTGGCCACGTATTAAGACTGCCTGATGGTAGATATGCAGAGACTGCAATGAATTGAAAGCCAAGTCAAGGATAAACGAAAAGAGGATGACCTAGAAGTACTTTGTTCAACACGATCAACAAAGATTTGAAAACTTTGAACATTACATGAGAAGATGCTGTGAGGGTTGCTAAAGACAGGAAAAAATGGAGGAATGTTGTCACCCTATGTTCTCTTTAGAACGCAAGGGACTGAAGATGATGATGATGATAATGATGATGATGATTATGATGATGATGATGATGATTATGATGATGACGATGATGAATTCATTGCGAGTATTTATTTAAATTTTGTCACTGTGTCATATTTATAATTACTATATGTTAATGCCATTAACGCTACAGATCGTTATTTTCGAGTATTTATGGTGCATGTATAAATATTTAAATTTAATCTCTACGTCATATTTATAATTCATACATTTAAACGCCAATTTTCTCCAGTCTATATTTCTGGAGAGTATAAATTTCATAGCATGGTCATATTTATAATTATAGTTGAAACAATTTTTTCAAATATAAGTATTTTCAATATATTGATTTCTCCGAGAGTGGTATAGTACATTGCTAGAATATCCGCCTTAAGATTGTGAGGTTAGGGTTCAAATCCAGTTTCAGTTAAAAGTGCACATTTTTTCTTGAAGTGTGCATTTTTGCAAACGGGTACATCTAGTATTATAAAATAAATATTTGATAATATATCGACTTCTTTAATCGTCAACATATGACGGGAAGAAAAATAACAGAAAACAATCAACAGTACAAACATAAAAAGTAGGATCAAAAATGACATCATGGTAAATCAAAATAAACCACCACCAGTTGCACAGTTTGAGTTTCAGTTAATTGTATCAAAATACTCCCTTCAGCTACAAGCTGAAACCAATAAAAATCAATGACTACTTGCGATAAGAAATAGAAAAACTAGTCAGCTCAAACAAAAGGGATTGACTAGCTTGCAACTAACCCATTTTCTAGCGGCTCTTTCAGATCTTAGCTCTTCTTCAAGTTCTTCAATGCGGCGATTCTAAAAATAAAAAATCAGTAATTTAACAATTGTCATCATCATCATCATCATCATCATCATCAACACCATCATCATCATCATCATCATCATCATCATCATCATCACCATCGTCATCGTCACCATCGTCATCATCATCATCATCATATTCACTTGAATCCCAGTTTAGCTATGGTCACCCACCAAATGCCCTTTCTGCCGCTGGATTGGATCTTAGTTCTTTGTGCTTAACACTATAGCAAATATATTAGAAAATTATAATATCAGAAAATGAGAAGAACGCAGCGACGACTGTGAGTTGAACATCCACTGATTTAACTGACGGTCCTGTAATGTTGAGTTGTCACCTGTGACTGACTTCCCGCCGTGTTCTGCTTACGACTGATTAATTCACTACTTCATAAGAACTTTTAGTGATAGATTCACTAAGTCATAAGGACTGTCAGTGCATGACTGATTGATTGTCTAATTCATTAGGACTGTTAGAGATTGATTGATTGATAATTCATTAGGACTGTTAGAGATTAATTGAGTGATAATTCATTAGGACTGTTAGAGATTGATTGATTGATAATTCATTAGGACTGTTAGAGATTAATTGATTGATAATTCATTAGGACTGTTAGAGATTGAATGATTGACTGATTCATTAGGACTGTTAGAGATTGATTGATTGATAATTCATTAGGACTGTTAGAGATTGATTGATTGATAATTCATTAGGACTGTTAGAGATTAATTGATTGATAATTCATTAGGACTGTTAGAGACTGATTGATTGATAATTCATTAGGACTGTTAGAGATTGATTGATTGATAATTCATTAAGACTGTTAGAGATTGATTGATTGATAATTCATTAGGACTGTTAGAGATTGAATGATTGACTGATTCATTAGGACTGTTAGAGATTGATTGATTGATAATTCATTAGGACTGTTAGAGATTGATTGATTGATAATTCATTAGGACTGTTAGAGATTAATTGATTGATAATTCATTAGGACTGTTAGAGACTGATTGATTGATAATTCATTAGGACTGTTAGAGACTGATTGATTGATAATTCATTAAGACTGTTAGAGACTGATTGATTGATAATTCATTAAGACTGTTAGAGATTGATTGATTGATAATTCATTAGGACAGTTAGAGACTGATTGATTGATAATTCATTAGGACTGTTAGAGACGGATTGGTTGACTGATTCATTAGGCCTGTTAGAGATTGATTGATTGATAATTCATTAGGACTGTTAGAGACTGATTGATTGATAATTCATTAGGACTGTTAGAGACTGATTGGTTGATAATTCATTAGGACTGTTAGAGACTGATTGATTGATAATTCATTAGGACTGTTAGAGACTGATTGATTGATAATTCATTAGGACTGTTAGAGACTGATTGATTGATAATTCATTAGGACTGTTAGAGACTGATTGATTGACGGCATGATTAGCGCACCTGGCTTAGTTGCGCGTCAATTATCGAAGTTAAGCTCCATCGACCTCAGTTAGTACTTTGTGGGTGACCATCTTGGAAGACCGAGTGTTGGTAAAAGCTCAGGAAGGAAGAAATCCCAGGGTGATGGAAGGTTATTCTTAAATCCGCGCCGGCTGCAATTGATGCGCCGTCAAGAGGCAACGATTACTAATAACCATGGAGAGGAAGGAGGAAATGGGTCTTAAACAAGCATCTGTGCTTCCTGACCCAGTGTGCCGTTATGTTTATTATGTTATTAGGACTGTTAGAGATTGATTGATTGACTGATTCATTAGGACTGTTAGAGATTGATTGATTGATTCATTAGGTTAATACATATTGGCAGAGCAACAGATTTACGGTGCTGGTCCCGCGATACAAAAATCATTTAAGACGTTTAAATTTTCTATAACCTGAAACTCTACAAACTGAGCCATCTAAAAAGCTAATGGTAAAGCTAATGTTAACGTCAGTTGCCTCGCTCGAAAGCGATGTCAGTGACAGGCGAGCCCAGTATTTGAACCCCGCACATACTGATCCGCGATCGAATATCTTATGGACATGGCTATTAGCTCCAACCAGTCTAGACATTCAGAGAGAGCACCACGTACCACGTTAGAGCTGGATGACGCTGCCAGAGTTGGGCTGAGAGGTGCCTCAGACATGATCGTTGTTGAGCTGTTGACTTTTAATGATGAGTCTTTAATGAAAGCCTGTATGTCTTGATGTCTGGTATCCCAAATCCTAAGAGTTCTAGTTAGAATCGCTTTTACATAAAGAAATATAAATAAACGAAACACCTCAATTTATGTTATTTTTATGCTTTATTAGGATTGTCAATATCCAGCATTAGTCAACTTGCTCTGACAGTTGGAGAATTTCTGAAATCGAAAGTCGTAAATTATAAACCATACTCTAATAGTAATAATCACTGAACCTCTTTACTCTCTCTCTCTCTCTGTCTCTCTCTCTCTCTCTCTCTCTATGTATCTATCTCTCTCTCTCTCTCTCTCTCTCTCTCTCTATATATATATATATATATATATATATATATATATATATATATATATTTATCTATCTATCTATCTCTCTCCCTCTCTCTCTCTCTCTCTCTCTCTCTCTTTCTGGTAAACACAAATGCAGGATTAATATTTTAATACATTAAAAGAGTAAAGTGATTTTATTACATTACAACGTATCTAGTTTTTTATACACCTGTTTTTATTTATTTGTACGCTGTAGTTTTGAAATAAAATAGCCCACTAACAAAACTAATACTAGCGAAGTCAGCCAATCAATTTTGTAAATTTTAATTTTATAAAAACGTCCCCGTGTTGTGTCCGGGTTCCCCGTGTTGTGTCCGGGTTCCCCGTGTTGTGTCCGGGTTCCCCGTGTTGTGTCCGGGTTGTTTGAAAAATTGACCAACCGGTAACTGCACGCGTCGTAGAAGGCTACTCAAACACTAAGATCCATACCAACGCCAGAAAGGGCATTCGGTTGGTGAGCGCCTAGGATACAGAAATTGCTTGAAAAATTTAAACGAATGGAAAAGTCTCAAATAGGGGATTGGATGGTGGTGTGGTGTAGGACAGAGAGGATTTGAGACAGTCTATTTGTATCCCGACCCTGGTTAAACTGGGATTCAAGGGAAGATGATGATGATGATTATTATTTTAGAAAAACGACTGAGCCTTCGATTTCACAATTAGCACATTGAATCAAAGCCTAGAGCTCTGCCTAATTCAATTTATCAAAGACAGTATTAATCCAAGCCAGTATAATGCATCCTGTAAGACTTTAATACATTTTAATTAGTAATGTATGATACACCTGAATATTTACACAAGAATTCTGGCATGTATTTGTTCACATGTTTTTAAACACGTATTCAAGTATATATTTTACAGATATGTATTTACACAAGTATGTAGGCTATGCATTTATTTGTGCACATATGTTAACACACGTAAAAATTCAGCCAAAAAATTGTTCACATGTATTTGCACATGTATGCAGGCATGTATTTGCACACATGTATTTACACATGTAGTCTACTCAGACATGTATTTTTACACATGTACCAATGTATATTCTAAAAGCTAATATTAGCGCCATAACTACATTATTAGGCCTACTTCTGATGCTATAATAAATATTAGGCCTAACAATATTTTTAGATTTTTACTACTAATGTTATCATCATTACTAATCGGATTACCACACTAAACTAATATTATCATAACTAACATTAAATTATTAATACTAATCTCGTCACAGTTACGACTATCCCGAAAGTAATAATAAATTGTTATAACTAATATTACTACAGTTACTAAATTTATGATTACATAAACAATTTACATTTATTAATATTATATATCATAATATTATATATCATAATATTATATATCATAATTATAACTTATATTTTAATTAGCCGGTTAATAAAACTGATATTATCATAGTTATTGCTGATGGTTAGTAGGCCTATACATTTTAATTTTGCCTATAGGCCTATTGCTCGTGTTACTTTATGACTGTCAATGTTTCTTCTTCCTTATTTTTATGTTATTTGTACATGTTTGTATCATGCATATGTCAAAACATTTCTATTTGGACATTATTCTGAAATAAATAATAATAATAATAGTAATAACAATTACCCTCACATCCCAATTACTGCATACTACGTATAACTATAAGACAATACTTTACAGCCGTCGAACATGTGGTAAAGACTAAAGACTAGATCTACGTCGTTGTCTTACAAAGAAATAATCGTTAACATTTAGGCTTTGATTCTGAGATTGAATATACTCTAAACGTTAGACAAAATGTTATAGACTGTACTCGAAATATGATTTATCCGAAATACTGCCACTACAGGCCGGTTAATTAAAGGCACTATAGTAGCATAGCCGCATGGGCGAGAAAGATGGTTTAGCAGCTGCAGGCATGAAAGCTATGAGGCCAGTGGGTAGGTAGCCGGCGAACAGCTGCTGAAAGTAAGGTATGAAGCATGCAACATAAACGTGTTGAGAAAAACCTGTGTACGAATGTGTTATACTGCGCATCTGTTTGTCTGTGTGTCTGTATGTCTGTCTATGTGTCAGTCTGTCTGTCTGACTGTCTGCGTGTGTGTGTATGTGTCTGTCTGTCTGTCTGTCTATTTGTCTGTCTATCTGTCTGTCTGTCTTGGTCTTTTAGGCATTCTCTCTGTGTCTCTCATTCTCAGTGCATGTTATCCTATATAAGTTTCTCTGTACCTCATTAGATGTCTCTTTCTCTCTCTTCTCCATCTGTCTTTGCTACTCTCTCCTTCTCTCATGAAAAGCCAAAGCCAAATTTCACGACCCATTCTTTACATCTGTGTCCATCTCTCTCTCTCTCTCTCTCTCTCTCTCTCTCTCTCTCTCTCTCTCTCTCTCTCTGTCTCTCTCTCATAAATTTTACAAATCGTGAATTTTTGATCGACTTTTGGAAAAATATTTCCGTAGTTTATTTTTATTTCCAATCCTAAAATACAAAAAATACAATTTCTATATAAATAGGTCTATATATATATATATATACTGTATATACCTGTATGATATGATATATAACAAATATTTATTTAAACTTCCCCTCTTTTTGCCTATGAGTCCAATTCTCATATCTTCTTAATGTGATCCACTTGCACTCATGGATTTCCTGCCCAAACCTTTCTTTAACGCGCATTATAGTGAAACGATCAACCATGTTGATATCTATCACTTTTAGTACCACTTGTTTAAACCGTTAAGCAATTTAGACTGGTTTCCGTTTAATCAGTCCAGTGAATGTCCGAGATTTTAGCCTACTCTCAGATCAGCGCGGCCGAGAATCGAACCCACGAGAGTTAAAATCACCTCAGGATCTGTCATTTAAAACGCCATGACGTTACCTGACGCCTCTAACAACTTTTCTATTGAGACATTATCTTTAAAGTTGACTTTGGCTGTATCCGCCGAATACCTTGTTATGACTAACCTCTTGGAATGACCTGAGAACTCTTCCAGTAGTGGAAGCCTGGAAAATAGTTTCCTCATACGTACAGCTGTCCGGATGCTGCATCCCGTGCACAGCTCTTGAGAAATTTAATGTCGGCAAATGAAACTCATAGTTATCAAAATTCTTCAAATACGTCAATTAAAAAATATTAAATGAAAATTATTATTAAAGCATATAGTTATATTTGCATCTACAGTCGCACTATAGTAGCATTGGGCTTACTACTTTTAAAGTACATGTAATCGTTCTAATAATACTTTATATAAAGTAACAAATCTTTACCTCGCACAGAGTACATCTGTCAGAAATTCGCAAAATCTCATCACTCAATATAATTGTAGACTAAAGTATTAAACTAGGGGCCTACGCGGCTTCCCATGTTGTGTCATAGCCACTGAAGAATACAGTAAACTGCAGGTGTCTTAGGAAACGACAAATCCGGAACTGAGGAAGGCAAAGGGAATCCACCTAAAAAGTATCCCTGTTCCCAAATTATAGTATTATATATGTAAGCTACATTAAGGTGTGGACAATTAAAGACCAGATTCGTTTGTGAAGAGATAAACTCCGTGATCGATGGTGTGATAGTTAAGGAACGCAAGAGCAGATTAATTTGAGTGGGAATATGTACCTTGGACCTTCCTCTTGAATGACCATGAGAGAGAGAGAGGAGAGAGAAACTTAGAGAAAGAGAGAAAGAAAGAGTGTGGAGAGAGAAACATAGAGAGATAGAGAAAAAAGAGAAAGATAGAGGAGGGAGAAACGTAATGAGATAGAGAGATGGGGGTATTAAATTGTAAGAGGCGACTTGTTGAACATAAAGATGCTTTTGATATAGAACACTTTGTGTTATTGTAGGAACTTACCTATATGTGCACAATTGAGAACCGTAAGTGTTACTGTTACACTGGTCAATAATTAATGATCCACCTCTACTTTTATTACTTTTCTATTAATTGCTCTCTACATAGCCGTGCCATTTCTGACAGACCAGACGTCATTTTCCAGTGTCTTAGGGAGGCGACTAAGGAAACTACCCTTTACGAATTGTTATTATCTCCAATATAACGTCTGCAAACAACATATTTCGATAAGATACTTTATATATCTTTATAATAAACATTAAAGCAAACTATACTGCTGCTTATAATAGTTTAGAGTACTACACTGGCTGGAGCCAGTGGAGATATCGGTAAGATATTCAACCGCGGATCAGTAAGTGCTGGGCTCAAATCCTGGGGCGTCCGTCAATGATATTGCTTTGAAGGATAAAACTGACGTTAAGTTAACATCGGCTTTTCAGCTTCACTAGACGGGCTTACCCGATTGGTGCAACATGCATAAAAGGTTTTAATGTCTTCAGAAAATAAAGCAATTTATGACTAAAATATTCAGTTACTTATCCAATACTTAAAAAGCTTCATTGGTCCACCTAACGCACGGCTATATTATCCTTCAGCGTGTTTTGAATTGGCTGCTTAAGACTAGACTAAACATAAACTGCAGGTGCCCTAAGAGGCAATTAAGCAAGAACTGAGTAAGACAACAGGCTGTATGCTACAGTGATGTGTGGAAGCGTCACGTTCTCTTGTGAAGTGATAAACTTGCTTATCAATGAAGTACACCTAATTGAGCGTGACAGTGAACTGTGAATAGGAATATGTACCTAAAACCTACCACTTGGCAGAGCACTGGAGAAATATTATAATTAACCTACAGTATTGTTTTGATTTGCCATTGATTGATTGAGCGCTCCGTATTTGTCACATATGTCACTGATGTGTCAGTGATATTCCAGTGATGTGCCAGTGATGTGTCAGTGATGTGCCAGTGATGTGCCAGTGATGTGCCGGTGATGTGTCAGTGATGTGCCAGTAATGTGCCAGTGATGTGTCAGTGATGTGCCAGCGATGTGTCAGTGATGTGCCAGCGATGTGTCAGTTATGTGCCAGTTATGTGTCAGTGATGTGCCAGTGATGTGCGAAAAATGTGCCATACAACTTCGCCAATGACATCCGAGGTGTGGCAGGCGGCTTAGTTTCCACGTTGACGTTAAACCCACATCATCAGGAATTTACCGGTGAACTCTAAAACTTAGCTTTTTATTTCAATTGTGGATGTTAAACTCATTTCCCAGAGTCAATTCTAAGTTAAAATTCAGTTGCATGCGAAAATTTGTTTAAATAGGAGATAAATCTCAAGGAATTCTTTACACTTGAACAACGCTTGGTGTTTGCTATTAAATTATGTTAAGAATTCTCTCTCTCTCTCTCTCTCTCTTAGTGCACTGCCTACTGGCAGGTCCATGTTACGTAACGCCTCCACTCTTCTCTGTCTTCCGCCTTCCTCTTCATTTCCACATATGAGTGGGTCTTTAAATCATCTAACATACCTAATCTCGGCCTGCCCCTGCCTCTTTTTCCTTCCATTCTACCTTCAATGACCTCTTTTAATAGACCTTCCCCACTTAGAATGTGTCCTATCCATCTCTTCTTCCTATTTCTAAATACATTTATCAACTGTCTATCTGTACCAACTCTCTCCAGGACTTCCTCATATTGACTTCTTCGTTAAGAATTATCCTACAAAAAATCGTAAATTCTTACACACAAACGAGATATTTTCTTCAGTACAACTGTAGTTCAATAGTTATCAAATCTTACTACAATCAAACCAGGAGAACAATTATATTGAAAAGATAAGATATGGAATAGAAAAAAGAGTACTCTCCTTTCAACGACTGCACGTTTTATTCAATTTAGTATTACGTTCAGAATTACAACAGAGAATATTTAAAGGCTTGGCCGATAGGATGTTGGTAAGTTGTTTTACAGTAAGTAAATATTCTTAGATCTCGGTCCGATTCTAAGACAATGACACTTGGAGCTATTACTTGGCAAATCCAAAGAATAAAATAACATATTAGTGAAAACTTCCTCGCATTACTTGTCGCTCTGCACACTGAGTTATCGGAACCTCTCCCAAGTAGAAATCCTTGGGGTCTCCTTTGCAGATTGTGCACCTATTTGATAAGGCAACCCATTGCACTCGGTACATAAAAACAATGTCGGTATATAATAAAATAAGAAGTTTACGCACTAGACCGAGCATAAACTTTCTAGTGTGCAGTTATTTGAACAATTTCATCGATTTATTGACTCCACATCTCGTTTGACATTACGTCTTCATCACGTCGCTCACAATATCTTTAGCGATGAATCGATTCTCATTCGCTGCTGTCGCTGTTGAAATGTCAGACTTGTCAGTATATAAACTCCAACTCTCACTTCATCATCATCAACAGCTCTCCGAGCTCTGACCAGTCAAGTCTACATTGGGGTAGGCCTAGGTCTTCCTCCTCCGTACATCAGGCTGACAACGTCCTCAACAACTGCAGACAAGTAAGAAGATCTTCAGTATTATCTCTTTGCCATAAATTTGAAATATTTATATATTTTCTTGATAGAAAGTTAAAAATTTATATATTCTATTTTATTGGCATTTCTGCGTATTCTGCTTGTACTTGTATATATTCTGCAATGGTTACTTTTGTGCTTTGAATGCCTGCATTAATTTGGTTTTCTTGAGTAGGATTACTTTTTACATTTGATTATGGACTTCTAGACTTTGATTTCTTGCTGATAGAGACGTTTGCTTTTAACTGTGATGAATTGTACGATATATTTAATTGAAATTATTTTAATGGTTCAAACAAAAAACAACAGCCTTTCGATTGCCAGTCTAAAATGAAAATATCTAGCACTATTTAACCAAATTCAAGAAACAATGGTACAAACACGGAATAAAATCTAAAAACTAGTAGCAAGAAATGGAATTAAAGAAAAGGAGGTTTGCGTGCTAGTCGCAACTTATGGACACTAAATGGCAATGAAAGATGGAAGTTAGGCTGTTTAAGTTAATTGTTCGGAAATTGAAAGGAATTATAGCAATTATTGATGTTATGTATGATATTTTCCTGCTATTTATGCACTATTAATGCTATATTATTTATGTTGTAGAGTTCGCTCTATCGAGTGACAGCACGACGATAAAGATGAGGATGATTTTGAGCCTACTGGCTCTATCACTGGCAGTCGTCTCAATAGCAGGTCCGATACTTAAATTATATCTAGTTACAATCAATTGATTAAATACATAATTACACACATTTACACTTATGCACAATTACAGTTATTGCACAAATTACTCGAGTATGTACATAGTTACGCAAACTACTTACATGTACACCTACTTACACAAACTACTTACATGTACACCTACTTACACAAACTACTTACGTGTAGACATACTTACACAAATTACTACATATACACATATTTAGCATACATAAATTACTTAGAAGTACACATAATTACACAAAGTACTTACAAGTACACATAATTACATAAACTACTTACAAGTACACATAATTACATAAACTACTTACATGTACACATAATTATATAAACTACTTACAAGTACACATAATTACATAAACTACTTACAAGTACGCATAATTACATAAACTACTTATAAGTACACATAATCACATAAATTACTTACAATTATACGTAATTGCACAAACTACTTCGGTGTTTAAACATAGTTGCATAATCTTAAAACTGCAATACTATTTTAATCTAGTCAAAATTAAACAAGATTTAATTTTAAAATACTGCGTAAATGAAATTAATTTAAATAAAGAATTATCCATTAAAGGTCTATTTATGTGAATTATTTATAGACCCCATACAGTAGGCCTATATTGCCATCAGATATAACATTTTTATACCAATTTAACATTTCGTCTTTAAAATGATCCAATCTTTTGCAATTTGATCTAACATACGCATTTGAAAATGACCAATATCGTAGTAAGATAATATTCGTATTTTTAACTTAACTAAGAGGCTTAACTTAATTAGGTTATTAGCCTAATCTGATTCAGAACGTCTTGAAGATTTATAAAAGCAGTCTACATGTACTGAATACTATTCAGTATTTGCTACTCTATACCTAAAGACTGCGCATAACAATATGGACATAACCATTGGCTATTAAATAATGTTAACATTGAAATTAGTTCAATGTTAAATCTTAGCATTCAAAATCCCGTTCACAGCTATACTTTTTTGCGCATTCATAAATTACTTACGTGGTTCGATTTTATGTTACTTAGTTAATTTTAACTAAGTCAATATTTTTATTAATTCTAATCTGTCTTATCTATAGACTATGCATAAACTTAATTCGAAAAGCTGGAGCTCTCAACATAATGCAAATATAATTTTTCACTATAACATTTTTATTTTCACAGTCGTATAAATGTTCTTGCCGATAATTGCGTATAACTAATTGTATGTAACAAACAATATCTTTGCTGACTCCAAAGGTTCATGTGCATCTAGCTACTTTTACATATTCAGAAGAAATAAAATAATTCAATAGTAAATAACGATAGTAAAATTTAATTAACTAAAAAGTAAATTTATTTATAAATTACATTCCTCAACTATTTATTATTTTTTCAGATGCGGCACCAGAAGCTAATCCACAAAGTTAGAATCTTCAGTTATTCTTAGATTAAAATTATATTCCTGTTAAATTAAATTGATTCAATTTTACAACTTCACTAGGTAATTAAAATATAGTCACAAAATGAAGGGCGATTTATATTAGGAAAAGAACTCAAGATTTCAACAAAACGGCACGTCCAATGTTGACATTACTACTACCATTTCAAATTTAGCGATCGATTTTTAATGAACTGCACTGCAACAGTTTGTTCCAGCCAATCACAAGGATTTTATTAATAGTTAATATATTATTTATTAAGCCTCAATACTAATTAAAATCTAAAAATTGTGCTAATTTTCTTTTACTCCAGATCATTGAACTCCAATTATACGCTTAGTCTCTATACAGGGCCTCGAATACAAGGAGAATGTCAATAGATATCAATACGACTTCTATATCATCATTGGATGAGGAATCGGACGTAAACACTTTGATACTATAAGTTTTAATTAGTACTATTGTAAATGTCACAATGAATTAAATGATATACTGACCAATTACTCTATAGAATATTGCATTTATGCGAAGATGCTGTCTTATTTAACTGCAGAAATGCTCTATATATCATCTATTCATTATGATTCTTATACTTTTAAATTTCTTATACTTTAAAAGTTCGTCATGAACGTTTAAATGTCAGACTCTAAGGTGAATTGAACCCTCGTGGGTTCGAGTCCCAGCCGCGCTGATCTGAGAGTAAAATCTCGGACATCCACTGGACTGGTTATAAGGAAAATGGTCTAAATTTCCTAACGGTTTAAACATGTGTTATTAAAAGTGTTAGATATCGACATAGTTGACCATTCCACTGTAATGTGTGTTTACTTTTTTTACTTTTTACGTAGACTATCAACACCGTCCAGCCTATCAACCACCCCGACCAGTAGACCCACCCCGCTACGACCCACCCGCTCCACCCTATAGACCAAGACCTGACTACCCTCCTCCCACTGAGCCCCCTAAATACGAGACCCAGCCCCCCACCTACCCCTCCGCCACCCCTCCCTATCAACCTCCCTCCACTACCCCCGCCTATAAACCCCCCTCCACTACACCCAGCTATGTCCCACCTCAGCCCGAGTATCCCACACCAGCCGTTGATCCTGTTCCTGGTGGATATGGAAATAGTCATGAGGATGGATACAAAGAGAGTCACGAGGAAGGATATGGAGATGGTCACGGGGATGGGTATGATGATAAGGGGAGAGGAGAGTGGGCGGAGTGGTCGACCTGGTCTGGCTGCTCGGTGACCTGTGGTGACGGAGGCAGCAAGAGAACTAGAACTTGTAACAAGATCGACCATAAGCCAAAACCAACCCACGGCAGCGAGGCGTACAAAGGTTTGACTGTTGGTGTAAAATAAGTGTCTTACATCAGTTGCTAATTATATCTTCCTGAATACATTGTAAGGATAGAGATAAAGATGGAGATAATGACAGGGATAAAGATAGAGATAATAATAGAGAAAATGATATTGACTATTTGATGTACGAAACAAATTTTTAGCGTTCGTGTCTATATATCCTGTGTCTTTGGTGCTGATGCTGAAATAAACAAATATCTCTCTCTCTCTCTCTATCTCGCTCTCTCTCTCTCTCTCTCTCTCTCTATCCAGTTAACTTCAGCTCCAAAAAATTACACTAATTCTACGAGCTGTTTTAAATTAAATACATCAACGGAAAAGATTTTTCTAATTAATCATTAATCAATAACTCTACTCCAGTTTCTAATGTAACATAGAGCTCCTCAATATTTCTTTTCATTTTAACAATATTACAGAATAAATGTAATATCATAGTGATTTTATAGTGATTTTAAAATTTGATCGATATCTCAAACGTTTTTATTTAACATTATTAATATTGCATAAAGGAAATAGGTTTAGATAACGTAATTACATTAATTTATCACTTCCAGCTACATACCAGTCTGAAGCTCTATGTTTAAACTACTAATAGGTGCAATGAACAGCACTGTAGCAGGGTCCAAGTCCAAACTATCACTGATTCCCTATACACTATCAATGTGCCTGCATGCCATTATGTCCTATAATTATACTAATTGAGTTTAATGTCACTTATCAACAGGCACAGGTGGATATAAACCACCCCATGATGGTTACGAGCCACCCAACGACTATCAACCACCCACTGATGAATACAAACCACCCACTGATGAATACAAACCACCCACTGATGAATACAAACCACCCACTGATGAATACAAACCACCCACTGGTGAATACAAACCACCCCACGGCAGCTACCCCCCACCAGCCAATCATGGCGGAGGCTACGCCTCTCCAAATCTTTATCCAGCCGGTCGTAAGAAGAGAGACACTCGTGGATATGGAGACGTGGACTTTGATCACGTGTTCCACGGAGAGCATCCCGGATACGGTCATGGATACGGCTCCACGAAATACCCGAGAGGATGTGACGGACCTGACGAGGAAGTCCGACCCTGCAGTCCCAAACCTTGCGGTGTGTTGTTGTTGTTGTTCATAAACCTCTACTATGTTGTTGTTGTCATTCATGTACCTTGCTGTATAACGTTGTTGTCATTCATGAAACCTATGGTATGGTGTTGTTGTTATAAATCTTGCGATATGTTGTAGTTGCTATTCATAAACCTTGTTGTATGTTGTTGCTATTCATAAATCGTGTAGTATATTTTTGTTTTTGTTGCTGTTGTTCATATAGTTATGAACAACAACTTTTGTAGCTGTAATTTTTGTTTAGTGCAACTGTTAATATCGTTATAACTTATTACTGATCTTGATCTAGCCTTGAGTTTTCTCTTTCTCTCAATTGCTCTAAAGATTCCGTTGTTTTACACACACATTCACATATGATCATAGTACATGATCTGCCAGTAAGATTGTGACACATTTCAGTGATAAAATAGAACTCTGTGGAATCTCTTTCTACATGTACGTATGTTAGTTCTCAACTTTTAATATCAGACATCATTGCAATAGAGAAATCGCAACTCTCAAACAAGTTTTAATCATCAACATGTTTTTCTCAAACGTGTCTCATATGTATGGATACATTGTTCTAGAAGAAAGGTATATTTATTTCCGCTATTTTTTCTACGCTGTATATTGATTCCTGTATTCAATTTTTATCTATTTGATAGGCCATTTTGTTACTAAATATATTTTATTTATTCATTCCTTTCCTACAAGACCAATTTATTTAAATATTTCTTAGATCAATTCTCGCTAATGTCTGACTATTTTCTCAGAGATCGACGGGGGATGGGGGAGCTGGGGCGAGTGGTCCCTGTGCAGCGCCTCTTGCGGTGATGGAGGAATTCGCTTTAGGAACAGGACCTGCGACTCTCCGGTACCACAGCACGGTGGAAAGCTTTGTAGAGGCGTCCACTCTCAGAGAGAACTCTGCTCCTCCCACAAGCCCTGCCGTCAGTATCATTAACTCATTCTCTCATTCTTTCTCTCACTCTTTCTTTAACTCTTTCTTTAACTCCTTCTTGAACTCTTTCTCTCACTCTTTCTTTAACTCTTTCTTTAACTCTTTCTTTATCTCTTTCTTTAACTCTTATCATTAACTCTTTCTTTAACTCTTTCTTTGACTCCTTCTTTAACTCTTTCTTTGACTCTTTTAGCAGATCATTAACTCATTAACTCAATGATATATAGCATATCATTAACACTCATTTTGACTCTTTCATTAACTCTTCATTTAACTCATTCATTAGACAATTAACTCAGTCATTATATCTATCACTAACTAATTTAGCCAATAAATAACTCATTAAATAACTCTAAAATTACCTCATGAGTTCATTAAAGAAAATGAAGTCATTTATTAGATAACTAATAACTTCATTAACTGCTCCGATACCTCATTTATGATTTATCATATAATTAACTCATTTATTAACTTTTCATTAACTAATTTATCAAATAATTAACTCATTATCTTACCCATTAACTTATTTGACGGATAACTGGCACGTTAATTCATTTATCAAGCAATGAACACATTCATTAACTCTTCAATTAACTCATTTATTAATTAACTTGTTTTCCACATCCAGCGATTGACGGAGGTTGGTGCGCCTGGAGCGAGTGGACTGAGTGCAGCATATCCTGTGGAGCGGGTGGAACGACATTCCGTGAGAGATCCTGCACCGAGCCAGTCCCTAAACACGGAGGTCTTCCTTGTGACGGCGACTCGAAGGAAATCCGAGGATGTTGCAAAGATCCCTGTCGTCAGTTGAGCTTATGTTACATTGATTTAGTTTATTCTAACAGCACGTGTAGTTAATCTAGTCAGCTTTTTATTTTACATTAGGTCTAAACAAAGTTTTCACTATCTTTATCTTTGTGTCTTTCTTTAGACTTTTTGTTAAAGAAAGACACAAAGATAAAGATAGAGAAAACTTTGGTTTGGACCACGCTATTGTATGAGAATGTTGAAAGATAGATAAACGCTCATAATTAAATAAAACAAACAGAAAATTTTGCTTTGTGACTAAGACTTAACAACTTTTCAATCGAAAATTGTTCACTTATTTTGACTAATTTCAGTTTTTTTAATTCTATTGAACATCGATTATTAAATATTTTGCAATATATTGTGTTATACCAGTATGTAAATAATTACCTCAAAGGTCTGCTTGTATAATTATGTGATTTCACTACCTGCTTTTCATCATGCATCTGTTTTATCTACTTTAATAAAAATTTATTTTAATTTACATGGAATTTAGAATTTAACTAGAAGATATAAAGCACTTAGTTTCTCTTTTCTCAGCTATCGACGGAGCGTGGGGTCCCTGGACTGCCTGGTCTCTCCCAACTGCTAGCTGCGGGGCTGGAGCCACCGTCAACCGCACGCGATTCTGCGACAACCCAACCCCGGCATATGGAGGTCTACCTTGTGAGGGAATCTCGTTCAGCGTTCAATACGTTCATCTACCACCTTGTCGTATGTATCCCAACATCCTAATGCAATTAGATTAATACATAATACATAATTCATGTTACACAATATACATGGTACACGGTCTACAGCACTCGTGTTATTATGTAATTATTTGTTAAATACTCTTAGGCTATGGCGTTAAATTACTTTTAGATAGTTGCTCATTACTTGTAATTTGCAGGGTAAACCAGCCAAAGAGACTTGCTAGACATTAACGTTCACACAGGTTACCAAGAACTCCATACGACTTCATCGTACGATCTATTTAGTTGCTATATTTATATCCCTTTTAATTACTATTGTAAACCAGTCGTCTTCATATTTGTCACTCGATATTTTCTGAATACATGTTCATTCTCATAAAATTTACGCACAAAGTACATTATTATGTATCTAAATATTCCCTGCAATGCTCTATTTTGTCATGAACGACTGTTGTTGTTGTTGTAGCTGTTCACGGAGGTTGGTCTCAGTGGTCGCACTGGGGCGATTGTAGTGTGACTTGTGGAAAGGGGGGCTTCAAAGTTAGAAACAGGGTTTGTGACCACCCATCGCCTCTCTATGGAGGAAAGTTCTGCGTGGGTGACGCCACTGAAGCCACTCCCTGTCTACAAAAACCCTGCGGTCAGTAGCCTGCCCTTCTGTAATTCATAAGAACTTTACGCTATAATTTATAGCTAAGTTAATTTGTATAAATGTCTATTTCTGTTAATGTTTAACTGCTACAAACTATGTTGCTTTTGTTGTTGTTATTGCTGCAAATGTTGTGGTTGCTCAGTTGTTGAAGGCAGATAGAGTTCGTGTTACTGCTTATCATCAAGGGTGATGGTAGCACTGTTGTTGTTGTTGTTGCTCAGCTGTTGATGGAGGCTGGAGCTCTTGGTACGGGTGATCATCAAGGGTGATGGTAGCACTATTGTTGTTGTTGTTGCTCAGCTGTTGATGGAGGCTGAAGCTTATGGTACGAATGATCATCAAGGGAGATGGTAGCACTGTTGTTGTTGTTGTTGCTCAGCTATTGATGGAGGCTGGAGCTCGTGGTACGGGTGGTCGTCATGTAGCGCCACCTGTGGATTTGGTGGAAGAGTTTACCGCAAGAGATACTGCGATCATCCCAAACCCTCTCACAACGGCGTGCAGTGCATCGGCAGCGACACCGACTCTAAATTCTGCTTCGTCAGGCATTGCGGTAGTTCATCAATCAATCAAGCTTGCAATCATTCGATCAACTATCGATGTGTTATCTTACAAAATAGTCTTATGTACTTTTAGTTTTTGGACAAAACAAGAAAATGTAAGAGTAATCAAGTCAGTACAGTAACAATATGCCAGTGAATATCAGAATATATAAAGCAATATGAGGATTGTACTTTTATACTGAGAAGGTATTAAACAATCAGTCGCTACAGTATTTATTCTAAACGAACAATGATCAAGGTATTAAAGCAAAATTATAAATATTTAAATTATTTCATAACTGAATGAAAGAATCAATCAATAAAGGAATCAATCAATGAATTGAATCGTGATTCCAATGATTCCAATGAATCAATGAATAAATGAATGAGTTGATGACTGTTGCAGCTATTAACGGAGCCTGGAGCGCCTGGAGCGAGTGGGTGTTTAATTCGGTGACGTGTGGAGAGGGTGGAAGCAAGTCCAGGCACAGATACTGCAACAACCCAGAACCCATGTACGGTGGAAAGAACTGTGATGGAGAAGATCATGACGTCATTCCTGTACAGCTTCCAGAATGTCGTATGTACCATTGTCCACGTGACCCTTGTATTGATTAATCACAGTTGATTCTTTTTCTTTAATAATAGGCCTACTAAAGTTTCAGGATAACTATTTATTTATTTTATTTATTTTTTCAGACAAAAATTAAAAGTTATTTTAATTTCTAAATTAAGTTTTTCGTAAATGGAGGTTTCTGTTTTGTATTTGTCTGAAATGTAGATTTTTAAATGATATTTAAGCACTACACGCATTTAAAATTCTTTAGAATATGTTAACTTTAATGTAAAAATCACATGTTAGCTCTGAATTAATTAACACAACAGCATTTATTTAAGGCATAAATAGGTTTCTATGAAATTATTTACCTTATTATTTACGATAGATAAGTCTGACCAAGGGTCTTTAAGGTGTGTCCTTGTTATTAATAAATGGTTCTGAATAACATTTTTTTTATAATTAGCAACATCTTTATAACTATAAATTTATTTTCATTTATGCTATAGTAAATGATACTAACATTTCTGTTGATCGCTGATCACTCTTAATATATCCTCTTAATAGATTTTACTTATAAAAATAAAATATATCATTATTACAAATTAACTTTTTATTATAAATACTGATTGATTGATTGATTGGCGTGTACTCAGCTATTGCGGGAGGCTGGTCGGGTTGGTCCTCGTGGACTGACGCGAGTGTGACCTGTGGTGATGGAGGAATCTCAACAAGACGTAGAACCTGCACCAACCCTAAACCTTCCAATGGTGGCGCCAACTGTCGAGGAGACAAACTTGAGATTAGAACCGTCGACCTCGTACCTTGCCGTTAGTATTCAACTAACTCATCTATCAATTCATCTAATCAGTCAATCAAACAAACAACTTAATTATTCAAGATTTTAAAGTTTGTCGCATGTAGGCGGTGAACTCACAGTCTATTCTAAAAGTACATTGTTTGTATTGATATTACTATATTTATACACTTCTGTTAGCGATATTTTACTGCAGCTGCTTTTGTCAGTTGTGAATCGTGTTGTCCCATACTAAATTTACTAGTAAGTTAAAAGACTGCTTGATTAATTGATTGATTGATTTGCGCAGCTGTGTGCGGTGGGTGGTCTGAGTGGAACGAGTGGTCGACTTGTAGCAAGACATGCGGAGCGGGAGGTCTAACCTCAAGATCTCGTGACTGTACCAACCCTACCCCATCATATGGAGGCTTCCCCTGCACCGGTGAACCCAGCCAAACCAAGAGCTGCTCCCCACCTGCTTGCCGTGAGTACTCAATCAATCTATCAATCACTAAATAAATTAATAAATCAAATACTCAATTAATCAGTCAATCAAATAAGTAATCAATGCACCACTCAGTTAGTTAATCAATTGAACAAACGATCGATAAATCTGTAAATTCATCAATAAATCAAACAGTGGCCTTACTACTTCTGTATATGCGCATGTGTGTATGTATGAGTAAATGTATGTACACTGTATGTATGTATGAATGTGTATATTTATGTGACAACTGTGCACGGAGGGTGAAGTGATTGGGATGAATTGTCACTATCCTCTGCTGCCTTCTTAGGTGTGTATGTATGTGTGTATGTATGTATGTATGTATGTGTATATATATATGTGTGTGTGTGACAGCTGTTCACGGTGGTTGGAGTGGTTGGGGAGAGTGGTCACTTTGCTCTGCTACTTGCGGTGACGCTGGTCACAGAAAGAGAATTCGTAACTGTGACAACCCAGCGCCCGCTCATAACGGTCTTCACTGTCAGGGAGTCGAAGTAGATAGCAAGTCCTGCACCGCACCTGCCTGTCGTATGTACTAGTACCAATAGTTCAATCAATCAATGCTGCACCATCGTATGTACCACTTTAGTACAAATAGTTCAATCAATCAATACTGCATCACCCTGTCGTATGTACCACTTCAGTACAAATAGTTCAATCAATCAATACTACACCTGCCTGTCGTATGTACCACTTTAGTACAAATAGTTCAATCAATCAATACTACAATCTGTCAATACATAAAATCAATTCATCAATCATTAGGCTGGAGCCAGTGGCAATATCAGTAATATATTCGACCGCGGATATATTCGACCGCGGATTCGACCGCGAATCAATCAATCAATAAGAATTTAACGTCCGGATCAGTATGTGCTGGGTTCAAATCCTGGGCTCGCTCGTCACAGACATCGCTTTCGAGTGAGGAAACTGACGTTAACATTAGCTTTACCAGCTTTAATAATCCCGTGTGAAAATCAAACCTTCTCTCTCCCTTTCTTAGTGCACTGCCTATTGTCCTATACAACTCTTCTTCCTATTTCTTAATACATTTATCAACTGTCTAACTGTACCAACTCGCTTCAAACCTTCCTCACTTGTAACCTTTTGAGTCCAGCTATCAAACCTTACTCATTATTAAATAGAAGTTTTGAATACCAAAATATCTCAATTGATGAAGTATGCCGTAATTTTAAATATAGTAAGACACTGAGACACCATTTAAAGCTAATTTATAATTCGTTTATAAAAAAAAATAAACGTTTAACTATCTAATACAGAGGATTGTAGTATTAGCTTGAACGAAAAATGTCAATTCCATTAAGTTTAAAATAGCTAATTTTTAATTAAATTACTGTAATTTCTACTTGAGAGTAAGTCTGAGTAACCAAGTACTCAACTTGCTATTTTTCAGTATATAATCTTCATAAGTTAGATGACTATGTATCGACTCTACAGTAGACATACGCACATATTTACCCGCAGCTATCGACGGTAAGTGGTCACCCTGGGGCTCATGGTCAGAGTGCAGCGTAACCTGTGGCTTCGGAGCCACCTCGACGAGAACTAGGGCCTGCTCCTCACCCGAACCCGCTTTCGGTGGTCACAGCTGTCTCGGCTCCCACATCGAAGTCGTCAACGTCACCACTAAACCTTGCCGTGAGTCGAGCTGCCTGTTCCTTCTTTATTGCTAGAGAATCAAAAATAAAGCTTATACTAAGAGTATGTATCCCAGACCATCATTTACCTTTATTCAGAAAACGTTCTACATCAATAAATGATAAATGTAGATGCAGCTGATTTTGAAGAATTTAATAAATTTATGTGAAATTCAAAGGTTTACTTTGAGAACCTCATTTGACAAATTTTGCGTTCAATTCCACAGAATAGATACGTTGAAGATTTTATACAATGTTGATGTCTTAGTGGGGTAAACAATATCAAATAAATCTGCTATGCTAAAGTGATATCAACATATATATCAAAATAATATTCAGTACATGTACGTATAATGATACAATTATGTCAGCATATTATAATATTAATATATTTTCACTCCTGTTCAGCTGTTAACGGAGGCTGGACGGACTGGAGTGAGTGGAGTAGGTGCAGCGTGTCCTGTGGTCAGGGTGGAACTAACACGAGACAGAGGCAGTGCACTAACCCTCCACCCAAGTTTGGAGGAGAGAACTGTAAGGGTGACTCGAAGGAAGCGAGATTCTGTGCCTCTAAGCCTTGCGGTCAGCTTCCTAAATATTAAATTAACGATTTTTATTAGACAATAGAATTTAAGTAAATAGTATTATGGTAATCTAAATTTAGGTACAAATATAACTCGATATTTGTTTTATCCACATGTGTATGCTTCAATATCAACATGGCAACCATGAGTTATATACCATGGACAAGCCAGTAGGCTGTGCACTATGAGAGGGGGAGAAAGATCAGCATGGAAAACCATATTCAACTTCTGTAACTGAAATCAACACGCACATTACTAATGGCCTTAGACGTTTAATTTATCATTGGAACCAGTTACATGCACAATGATAAATTAAATAATAACATATAATGACGCTGTATATTCAAACATTTAATTATTTAATAAAATACTTGAGAGTTGCTTGCTTTCATCCATTTCACCATGAACTACTTGATATAATCATGGATGGATTATTTTCCAGCTATTAACGGTGACTGGGGAGCGTGGAGTGAATACACCTCGTGCAGTGTGACGTGTGGAGCGGGTGGAATAAAGACGAGGATGAGGGTGTGTGACAAGCCCGCCCCTGCTTACGGCGGAGTCTACTGCCCCGGTGAATCGTCCGACACCGTCGAGTGCGTAGAGAAGCCATGCCGTACGTAACGTCCTTATAACAATCATTAGTAATACTGAGTCTATGTTATATATGTACTTAAATGTCTTTATAGTGATCATTAGCAATACTGAGTCTATGTTATATATGTACTTAAATGTCTTTATAGTAATCATTAGCAATACTGAGTCTATACTATATATGTACTTAAATGTCTTTATAGTAATCATTAGCAATACTGAGTCTATGTTATATATGTACTTAAATGTCTTTATAGTAATCATTAGCAATACTGAGTCTATATTATATATGTACTTAAATGTCTTTATAGTAATCATTAGCAATACTGAGTCTATATTATATATGTACGTAAACGTCTTTATAACAATCATGATGAATGAACGAGTAAAAGATACGCTAAGAGGATGACTATGACTATATAATCATCACTGATCATTAAAATATATCACACTTATACTTCGAGTATTTAATAATAACTAATCAACACAAGGTGCTAAAGAAAACTTTATCGTTAATTTTTAAAAACGTGTCGCTAGAAAGAAAAATACAAATATCAAGTCAGGCTACCAATTGATAACACTTGTGCGTATTCTGCGTCATTATGTCTACCTAACGCTAGCTTTTTCCTCGAATTTCTAACCTGTTGATATCTTTACGGTAATTGTCAATAGTAAATTGTTGTTTATTATGTAGCGATCAACGGAGGTTGGGGACAATGGGGACCTTGGTCTGAGCCGAGCAAGACTTGTGGTTATGACGGGTATGTGAGTAGAACGAGGAACTGCGACAAACCAACTCCTCAACATGGTGGAGAACCGTGTGAGGGAGAGTCTTCTCAAGTCATGCTCGCTCTTCTCAATCCATGCCGTACGTATAGCACAAAAAGTTTCTTTCAAACTTTCTATTGATATTTCGCCTTCATTACTTCTGGCAGTGTTAAATATGTATACATTTGTAATGGTCGTATTAAATCAACTCCATTCCATCAAAATACTGTGGGAAATCATTTGTGGACTACTTTGTACATATAGATTAACCATATCCACTGCTTGTTTACAGCCTAATGGGGGAAAACTTAATGTTCTGCTTATGTATACTTGTGTGTCGAGCCCAGATGAGCCATTGTCCTAGTGTCTTTATCTACGTGTATATTTCTCATATAGTTGTATTTCTATGCTTGCATTTATGTATGTATGTAGCTGATGTATTTGTTTATGGTTGTATTTGCATGTATGTGCACGTATGATTGTTTGTAGCTGTTGATGGAGGCTGGACGTCTTGGACCGGATGGACGCTGTGCAGTGTTACCTGTGGTAGCGGTGGAGTAACCAAGAGACACAGATACTGCGAGAACCCAGAACCTGAACATGGAGGAAACCAGTGTGCCGGTGAAGCCGTGGAAGTGAGAGCTTGCGCTGCTCCTAACTGTCGTATGTATAACCTGATCAATAAATTATCAATTTATTTACATATAGAAATCATACCATGAAGGACTACCGTATATCAGAACAATTAAGCTATAATTTTGATGTACCTGATTGTAGCGATACATGCTCTAATATTATTCTATTATGTTCGTTCCAGCTAAACGCCTTATGAAGATATTTTGGATTTGCTTTAGCAATATATCAATAATAATTTGTATTATGATCCTTGCAACTTCATGTTCAAAATGTTGATCTGGTATATGTACATGTAAATGGACCAACCAACCAACGGAGCAATAAACAAAGAGAGAGAAAGAGAGACAGAGAGAGACAGAAAGAGAGAGAGACAGAGACAGAGAGAGAGATACAGAGAGAGAGAGAGAGAGAATGAGTTTGTTCACTTAGCAGTATTCGTAGTGCTCTAATGCGATGTTGTTGTTGCTCAGCTGTGGACGGCGGTTGGACTGAGTGGTCAGCCTGGTCCAAGTGCTCGGTGACGTGTGGAGAGGGAGGCTGGATCACGAGAGTCAGGACTTGCACTCATCCTGATCCTCAGTTCGGTGGAAAGTTCTGTCAGGGATCTTCATCCGAGACCATTCCTGGAAATGCTCCACCCTGTGGTTAGTATGCGATTAACCATAAGATTATCTTAACGATATCAAATCTTAATTACTTATGAGTTTGAATCCTCAGCAGTGAAATTAATCTGACGCTCTTGAGTTCTCTCTTTTATTTTATACGAAACAATTTTGTATAATTAAGTTACTAACTCATCTATACGAGCAGGTTTTCTCAGCCACCTGCTGTTGCATTTTAGTCAGACATTTACAAGATCCTACGGTTTTAGGCAAGCACAAAGTAATGGTTGACTAGATAGACCTCCTGCAAGTAGCAGGGTTGACAGTTATACTCATATGAATATATTACTTTAAAATCATTTAATATCGTATTACTTTAAAATAGGCCTAACGCTAAGTTGATAATATTACCTGGTGTCTAATGGTCTACGCTATTTTGGTGTAGCTGTTGACGGAGGATGGGGCAAGTGGAACAGATGGAGCTCTTGCTCTGTGTCCTGTGGTCTCGGTGGAAGCAGGACTCGAACACGCGCCTGTGACAACCCAACCCCAGCTTTCCACGGCAAGCCATGCAACGCTGACTCTACTGAAACAAAGAACTGCAGCGCTCCCCACTGTCGTATGTTACTAACATTTCTTTAGTCATCGTCTTACAATATAAAACAACTTTAAAGAAACATGTAATACGTGAAATAAATTTACATTTTATCATCCATCATAATATTTTTTATAATTACATCACATTTATCGATGAATTTTGAAAAACATTTCGAACTTAAATTATACGAATTAATACTTGTTTATAATCGATGTTCATCATCAGTTGCTTTCTATAAATACTATGACTGTGTTGTTGATCATTGGTTAATGTTATATTAACCAATGCTAGCGATGCGCGATGCTAATTAGCAGTATCAACCAATGATAGCGATGCTGATGAGCAGCTATTTTATATCAACCAATGATAGCGATGCTGATATAGCTGCTATTGTATATCAACCAATGATAGCGATGCTGATGAGCAGCTATTTTATATCAACCAATGATAGCGATGCTGATATAGCTGTTATTGTATATCAACCAATGATAGCGATGCTGATATAGCTGCTAGTGTATATCAACCAATGATAGCGATGCTGATGAGCAGCTATTTTATATCAACCAATGATTGTGCTGCTGTTGAGCAGCTATTGACGGAGACTGGAGTGAGTGGAATGAGTGGAGTCGCTGCTCGGTAACGTGTGGTGATGGACATCAGAGCAGACATCGCGTCTGTGACAATCCTGAACCTCAATATGGCGGCAAAATCTGCATCGACGACAATCAACAAACAAGAACCTGTACCAAAGAAGCGTGCCGTAAGTTTTGTAGTAGAATTTATCTAACACGTAACACAAGCACGGAGCAAACAACAATATCGATAAACTAAAGAACTATATTACCATTCAAGTGTCCTATCAACTGAAATATAGTCTCTTGGTGATACAACTTTTCATAATGCATTTAAAAACTCTATTTAGCAAGTTTCCAATCGTATCTTTGTTGTATCCCTGTTTTTATACTTACATGAAATATCGGATATGGCATATCGATTTTCATTACAACTATTGACATAGTTTGGAGTAAGTAAGTGGATTGAGTTGTAAGATATTAACGTGTCTTGTGGTAGCATGTTGTTGTCATGAACGACGATGACACTGATTCTTACATGTTTTTTCACAGCTATTGACGGGGGTTGGTCCAGTTGGTCTGAGTGGTCAGATAAGAGCGTGTCTTGTGGTAGCGGCGCTGTCGTGGCTCGTAAGAGACTTTGTAACAACCCGGTGCCTGAAAACAACGGAAAATACTGTCTGGGTCCTCATGTCGAGGTCAAGAACGCCACAGCGCCACCTTGTGGTATGATCTAGATTTAGTAGTATTATATAACATAACCTAAGTAATATCTATAAAATAAAGGTGTTTAATTTAACAGGAAAATATTCCTTTCACGGGGGATGAATTAAGCTACAATCTTTAAAGTTTCCATCTTAACATAGAATAGTATAGTAACCATATTCTTGCAGGAATATGTCATATATTAACAGCTCAAAGAGAAATATTGAATAACGTTTAGTATAAGAACAACGATATTATAATCCTGAGTAATCCGAATTGCTGCTGCTGCTGCTGCTGCTGCTGATAATTATGATGATAATGATGATGATGATGATGTGATAATGATGATTATGACGATGGTGATGATGATGATGATGATGATTTTTAGTCGATGACGGCGGTTGGAGTAAATGGTGTGAGTGGTCGGCATGCAGTGTGACATGTGGTTACGGAGGGTTCATAAAGAGAAGCAGAACCTGCACACACCCCGCTCCCTCGCCCTATGGTAAACCCTGCGTGGGAGACCACGAGGAGAAAGTCAGCTGTCATGGAAGCCCCTGCCGTGAGTTTTAAGCTCAATCATACACATGGTTGAAGTAATACAAATAATACAATGAAAAACTAGAACAAATTAAATCTTTAAGTTCATCTTTCTCTCGTCATATTAGATTCTGCCAAGTGGCAGGTTTAACGTATATGTTCGTGCCTACACTCTATTTTCGCATTCATTGGGATTAATATATGGACCAACCAGTTGATCACATCACGAAGGCTAAACCTATATCAAACTGTAATGTAGCCCTTAGCATGAGAAAATAAAGCTGATGTGATTTTCCTTTGCATTCATCAGTTTCCAGACGAGTCGTCTCTTGCTACACAGGACTCATAAGTTATTGTTTTGTAGTACTCGGACGCAACGCGGAGAATAGTTGTCTAAGCACAAATAGTATCATTTTTCCAAAATCGTTAGACATGCTTTTTAAGTTACTAAAATTGTAGCAGCTCTTAAGGAGTGTGACCTCTGCATGTTGCGTTAAGAATAAAATTAGAAGTCAAATTCTGAAGGACTCATTTGCCCAGTCATTTCTTGACGTCTCTCCCTCAATAATTCGGCACATAAATGGTCGTACATTTCATTGGTATATTTCACTAGAAGAGAATGAACTATTTTTAAGCTCTCTTGTTATAGCTAACATACTTTACCATGTTGAAATGACACATCTAGACCTAGACCTTAAGAGCTGCTACAATTTTAGTAACTTAAAAAGCATGTCTAACGATTTTGGAAAAATGATACTATTTGTGCTTAGATAATTATGTGTTGACAGGACTGTTTATTTATTTATTTATAATAAATAAATAGCATTTTAATGAAATTTAGCGTCTTGAGTGAATAGTTTTAGACTTGATTAAGTTCATTGGCGTGCTTTTAACTTAGTTCATAGTTCTATGTTATATTGTTAATCTGTTATATAGTTATTTTGTTGAAAAATCAATTTGCAGTTTTGACCGTTATTTTACCGTTATAGTTGATCCGTTACACGTTATTTTATATTGCTTTTAGTGTTTAAATTGTTAAAGTTATAGTGTTTACGTTTTGATCGTTAGTTAATTATTGCATATTTGTATTTTTTATGTAATTTGTGAATAACTATATTGTAATTTATATTGTACTTTCTGCATTGTTTACAATTACTGATTTGCCAGTTTTGTAAGCATGTTTCGATCGAGAATTCCGGTTAATTCTCTTCGAAGCAATATTTCTCTTTGCTCTCTTAACATCCGATCCCTCTCCAACTCAGACCATATCATTGCTTGTAATGCTGTTCAACATGTGAATGTTGCCACTCACATTGACAATCATACACTTGATGTTGTTATTACACCGAGTCTCTCTGCTATTGATCCTTTAAGTGTTACTATTTTATCTCACTAGCCGTCAGACCATTTTCCTGTTGTATTCACTTATAATCATGTTACGCCAGATACTATTAAAAATTCACCTACAGTTTCATTTAGGTGTGTAAATAACGTTGATCTTGATCTCTTTGTTCTGATCTTGAAAATTCGACTTTGATCAAGGCTCCTGCTAATGATCTTGATGAATTAGTAAAACAGTATAACACTGCTCTTTCATCTCTACTTGATAAGCATGCACTGACTACCTGTCAACTAACAGTCTGACTACCAAGAAGCTTAAGAAATCTAACCCTTGGTATACTTCTGGTCTGAGAAAGCTAAAGGCTGCATGCCATAGAGCTGAAAGAAAGTGGCGTCATACCCATTAAGATTTTTGGAAAACTGTTTCTAATTTGCAACACAAGATTTATCGTACTGCTATTGCTAATGCTAAGAAAGAGTACTACTCCTCTTGGGTCAGTAAGGCTGTGAATGTCAAGAGTTTATGGAAAACCGTTAATGATCTTTTACATAGATCTATTTCTCCTTCTCTTCCTTCTACTCCTGTGGAGTCACTGCCTGAACAATTTTCCAATTACTTTACAGATAAGATAAGCAATCTTAGAGAATCTATCACTCCAGCTCCTAACTCTACTCCTCAGACTCCAGTAGAGAATCATTCCAAAGATGAGCTTTCTAATTTCACTCCAGTTACAATTGATGAGATTACTAAATTAGTTTTAGACTCTCCAGCTAAACATTATGACTTGGATCCAATCCCAACCTCTCTTTTAAAGAAGTATTTTCACATACTTGCTCCAGTATTAACATTGATTGTTAGCCTCTCTCTCTCTCTCTACTGGCAAATTTCTTCGCGCTTTTAAGCGTGCAGATATTACTCCATTGCTTAAAAAGCCCACACTGGATAAGGAATTATTGTCGAATTACAGGCCTATATTTAATCTGTCATACATATCTAAGCTCACTGAAAGAATTGTTCTTCAGAGGCTTTCTACTCATCTCTCTTACAATGATCTATTTAATAAGCATCAAGCTGCTTATACTAAGCATCGTTCAACTGAAACGGTACTTCTATCTGTGTGCAATTCTATTGTTAATGCCATGTGCACACAACGCTTAACTGGATTATGTATACTTGATCTTTCGGCCGCTTTTGATACCATTGATCACAATATTCTTCTGGAACGTCTTTCTTCCTGGTTCGGTATTCGTGGAATTGTTCTTGATTGGTTTTCCTCCTATCTGACGGATCGTTCTTTTTAGTCTGAAAGTGATGGAGTACATCTCTTTACCTTCCCACTTAAAGTATGGTGTGCCTCAAGGCTCCGTTCTTGGTCCTATCCTCTTTAACCTCTACACAACACCCCTAAGCACTCTAATCTCTTCTCATTCTCTTGATCATGAACTATATGCTGATGACACTCAATGTACCTTCTTTCACCCCTAACTCCTATTCTAATGCTGAAACCCTCCTGCAACAAACGTTTCAGTCTATATCCTCTTGAATGTCTGCTAATTTCTTGGCACTTAATCCATCTGAGACTGAATTCTTGTTGGTCGGGATACCTCAACAGCTTCTGAAGTTGAATGGGAAAACTCATTCGTTATCTTCGGGTATTAAAATATCACCTGTTTCATCTGTGAGAAATCTCGGTGTATCCTTGATAAACACCTAACCTTCTACGAACACATAACTAAAACTTCACAAGCATGTTTCTTCCATATCCGTGATCTTCGTCGAATACGTCCATATTTGTCACGTGAGACAGCTGCTACAATTGGTGCTGCTCTTGTCCAATGGAAGTTGGACTACTGCAATTCCCTGTTTTTGAATCTCCCTGGCTGTGAGATTGATCGGTTGCAGTTTGTTCAGAATTCTCTTGCGCAAGCAATTTTTTGTAGTTCCAAGTACTCACATGTTACGCCTATTTTGAAGTCTTTGCACTGGCTAAAGATTAAAGAGCGTATCATTTGCAAAACAGCTTCGTTAACCTATAAGTCCATCACCATCCCTGGACAAACTTGTATGTCTCACTTGATTAAAGTGATACTCCATATCGGGCTGAACTTTACGTTAAGCTGGAAAGAAGAGGCTAAATATCTTACAGGTTGATTGATTGATCAATTATTGATTAATTGATTGCTCTTAGCTGTGAAGGGTAGATGGACTGGAGCAAAATATCAAGTCACATCGTGACGTTGAGCTGAGATAAATGACTTTATATTCTAATCGATTTATCGATTAGAATATATCGTATCGATGAGGTATGGATAAGACATATATCTTGTGAAGGGATTAACTTGTTGATCTAACGAATGCTCTTATGGAGCGAGAAAACAGACTTTGAGTATGAACCTGCTGAATGTATCTTGAACCTGCCACTTAGCAGTGCACTGAAGAAGAAGAAGTATATAACGTATAGTATATAACCTATTTGGGTATATATTTATATGAATATATAATGCATCTACAACTAATATTTATATCAGTTGTAATCTACAACTAATATATATATATATATATATATATATATATATATATATATATCATTATATATACTCGTACATGTATATATATATATAATTATATATATACGTATATACATATACAGTATATACATATATAGATGTATATACATATATGTATATATATATATATATATATATATATATATATATAGTAGTTGAATTATCCCTTAATCGATTGATTTATTGATGGCGCTCAGCTGTGGAGGGCGGATGGACTAACTGGTGCTCTTGGTCGAGCTGTAGCGTGACTTGTGGTGACGACGGATCGAGCACAAGAACAAGAAGCTGTGAGAACCCCCTAGCGGCTCACGGGGGTCACGACTGTGTGGGTGAGGAGAGCCAGACCCAGAGGTGCTCGGCCAGGCCATGTGGTCAGTGATCCAGTCTAATATATCATCTGTATTAAATACACACATGTGCTACAATCTTCTTTAATATCATCTGTATTAAATACACACATGTGCTACAATCTTCTTTAATATCATCTGTATTAAATACACACATGTGCTACAATCCTCTTTAATAAAACATCATCTGTATTAAATACACATTACGTGCTTCAATCTTCTCTAATAAAATGAACATATTTTAAATTAGCACAAATTTTAATTTAATTTTACAAGGATAATGGTGAGAACTAAACGTCATAAAAATTGTTACAACACACTATGATTTACACAAATTATCTGAAGGATTATTTTGTGATTCAACCTCTAGCAAACTACATTAATTAATCATAAACTTCAGAACCGCGTACGACCCATCACAACTGATAGCTGCACAGAAGCACAAAGCTCGGCATTGTCATGGATGAGTGTGTATGATTGAGCAGGTATTGACGGTGGATGGAGCAAGTGGACAGAGTGGGCGACCTGCAGCGTGACATGTGGAGAGAAAGGCGTCACGACCAGGACTCGAACCTGCACCAACCCAACCCCAGACCACGCCGGTAGAAACTGCAAGGGCGTTAACTACGAGTCCAAGAACTGCACCGAGCCCCCTTGTCGTTAGTATTGTACAACTGTACCTCTTGTCGTTAGTATTATACGGTACAACTGTACCTCTTGTTGTTAGTATTGTACAACTGTACCTCTTGTCGCTAGTATTGTACAACTGTACCTCTTGTTGTTAGTATTATACAGTACAACTGTACCTCTTGTTGTTTGTATTGTACGGTACAACTGTACCTCTTGTCGTTAGTATTGTACGGTACAAATGTTTCTCCTGTTTAAGATTTATCTGAAGAATTTATCTCAACAAATCCTGATACACTGCATCAATTAATGACTCATAATCTCATTTACGAAGACTTCATATACTTTAGATTACTCGCTGTTGTCTTTAACAGCGGTAGAGCTTTAGTTGTTGTTGTTGTAGCTGTTAACGGAGGATGGAGTGGCTGGAGTGACTGGGCTGAGTAGTACTAGATATTGTCATGAAGGACGGTATCACTGTGTTGTTGTTGTTGTAGCTGTTAATGGAGGATGGAGTGGCTGGAGTGACTGGGCTGAGTGCAGTCAGTCGTGCGGACACGGGGGTAAGACAACTCGCTCGAGGACCTGCACCGCACCCGCCCCCTCTCACGGTGGAGACAACTGTAAGGGCGAAGCCTCCGAGACAAAGCACTGCTTCAAAGAACCGTGTGGTCAGTCTGCAGCCATTTAGACTTTATTACTTTATAATAATAAATAATTCTTAATTACTATACTAATTATAACACCACTATTGTAATCACATCTGATTAATAAATATTGATATTTATTAATAAATGCGTCTGATTGGTTTTTGCTAAAATTTATGCAATTATCATGATTAAGAAATAAATAGTACAATAACATATATGTATTGTATCCAATCATTCATTACATATTCCGTGAATGAAATGGATGAATTGACCCTACATTCATACACGAAATAAATTAGTTATTTAATCGAGTGATTGAACGATTGATTGATTGATTGACTGATTGACTGATGAGCAGACAATTGGAGCGTATGGAGCGAGTGGTCGAGCTGTGTTAAGAAGTGTGGAGTGGAGTCCTATGAGAAGAGAGTGAGAAGATGTAAGCTGCCCGCCAGACCTCTAACTTACGGGCACTACATCGTCGAGTGGTGCGAGGGAGATTCTGCAGAATTCCGTAACTGCTCCGACCAGCACTACGGTACGTGGCTCATCTGCAGAATTCCACTGCGCCCTCTTAAGTACTGTTGTTGTTGTTGTTGTTGTCGCTGCAGTAAATGACCAGCACTACGGTACGTGACTCATATGCAGAATTCCACTGCGCCCTCTTTAATACTGTTGTTGTTGTCTCTGCAGTAAATAACCAGCACTACGATACGTGGCTCATCTGCAGAATTCTACTGCGCCCTCTTAAATACTGTTGTTGTTGTTGTCGCTGTAGTAAATGATCAGCTTTAAGAATAATTTACTAACATAGTATCAAATACATAAAGCATTTTCTTGGAATTTGGAAAGAAGATACGTGTGCACTTACTGCTGTTTGTTACAGATTACAACAGCCTCTAACGACTGTTATCTATTTCGCTTACATATTACAACAGTAGCGACTGTTGTTAATTACACTTACAGATTACAACTGCGCGCCTCTAGCGACTGTTATTTATTATACTTACAGATTACAACAGCGCGCCTCTAGCGACTGTTATTTATTACACTTACAGATTATAACAGCGCGCCTCTAGCGACTGTTATTTATTATACTTACAGATTACAACAGCGAGCCTCTAGCGACTGTTATTTGTTGTACTTACAGATTACAACAGCGCGCCTCTAGCGACTGACGTGGAAGCGTGTCAGGGACGTGTCGCGACAACATGCTTCAACGACTGGATTGTTGTTGCTCAGCGTGTAGACAACTCGCACAGCTTCAACAAGTCCTGGGTCGAATACAAGAAAGGTTCCATTCTGCTAAGTTTATCTTTAATAAAGACAATGTATTAGTACAGGCAAAACGAATAACAACCTCGAAAGACTAATCGCATATGTAGCAAAAAAGTGTAGAAAGTTAATAAATTGTATATTTTAGCTCCTGAATGTTGTTTTGTAGGGCATAATTTTGTAATTTTACTATTTCTACTCACTACACGATTATCATAATCCTTTCCGTAAAAAGCGGGATGTATCAAGTTAGGACAGATTTAAGAATCAACTTCGAAACTTTAAACCCAACTATGACGATCTTAAATCACACACACATACACTCACACACACACACATACACACATTACTCTAAATCCCCGCCTATATTACTCTGTCTAATTTGTTGCCTGCAGGATTCGGCGAGCCTACAGGCAACTTCTACATAGGTAACGAGAACCTGCACTGCCTGACACGGGACGGCAAGTATCAGTTGCGCGTGGACGCCTTGACGAGCAGCGGAGAGTGGGTGCACGCCGTCTATCAGAGGATCGTCGTCGCCTCAGAGTCCGAGAAGTACGCTCTGACCGTCATGGACCACTCGGGCGGCTCGGCCTTCGTCGACTACGAGAACGGTCAGGCGTTCAGCACGTACGACCGCGACAACGACAAATCCGTCTACGGCAACTGCGCCAAGATCCACTGCGGAGGTTGGTGGTTCAACGCCTGCTACCAGACCTGCCTGACCTGCGACTACGAGAGGTACTTCGAGATCAAGCCTCTGGGCGCCAACAAGCAGCTCAAGAAGATGAGGGTGCTCATTCGTAGAGCTCCGGACCTCGAGCAGGTCGATGACTCATACGGAGCCGAACTTCCGGAATTCCCCGAACAGTATAACCCAGATTACGCCGCAGGTAACGGAGGTTATGGAGGAGGCTACCAGTCGCCACCTATCCCAGACTACCAGCCACCCCACGTAGACCCCTACCCACCCGCTCCCGTCTACCCCACTCAAGCTCCACCCACATACGCACCAGCCCATCCAGAACCTTACCCACAGCCACAACCATATCCCAATCCACCAGGGCACCCGGACTACAAGCCGTATGAACCTGAGTATAAACCAGCTGAGCCTGAATATCAGCCGCCTGGTCCCCCCTATAAACCACCTATATATCCACCAAGAACTGACTACCCAAGTCATGGGAAAGATTACAAAGCTCCCCCAGTCACGGATCTTCCTTAAGCGCGTTCTCCATGCTGTCAGCCAACAACTGCAAACTTTCTGACATCTGACTCTTACAATGATTAGAATTTGTGGCCACTTCAGGCGTCTCAGTTATTTGCATTAATTACATGTAGATGCTATGACCATTTTTATATAAGTTTGACTAGTGGAGACATTCAGAGCTTATAATATTTGCAGTTAATTTGGAATCTAGAGTAGAACTAGAAGCATTAAAGTTGATTATGAAAGTCATGTGTTAAAAGCTCATTCATTAATTATTGTCAGAATTTATTAAATTTAAGGATTTAATGGAAAGAATAGACGTCATAATTAGTTAAACGTTGCTTGGTTCTTATTTGATTGTCTACAGAATCTCTCTCTCTCTCTCTCTCAATTCTTTCTGTTAATTTCTATTGTCAAATGTCAGATCCAACATTCATAATATTATACCTTCTAATCCCTTCTAACATGGCTTAAATGGAACAATCTAGAAGCTACATTTTGTTCAACCCAAACACTTTTGTATTACTCTGAAGTAACAATTCTTAAAGAATTCTCATGAAGTAATTTTTCATAGCCACACTCAGTATATTAGTTAACCAGCTCTTAAACACATGTGCAATGAACTAGGGATGAAATCGATAATACTAATTAATGAAATTGGTAGACAAGGGATTAACAATGTGATTACTGATAGAATTAAATCCGCGCCGGCTGCAATTGATGCGCCAACAAAAGTCAACGATTATTAATAACCATGGAGAGGAATGGAGGAAATAACGAAAACTACAAAAACAGAAACCAAGAAAGGAAACTATATAGCACATGCGGTATGTCATGTGTGTAATTATACGAACAAACAAAATTACATAATTTTCAACTAGTAAAAGAAACGTAACATTTAGCAAATTATTGGGCTACATTTATGATAGATAAGGTTCGCTTTTGTACGCAGAAGAGCAACTCTGGGTTGAAATATATGCTCAGAACCTATCAATTAACAGTAAACTTGTCAGAGACTTAAACATATACGAGAGGTTCATAACACAGCTGTTCGATCAATCAGCCAATCGAGTCAAATTACATTCGAGAATATTAATTTTTGCGTGCAGCTGAATCGAGTGAAAAACTAAAGTAGCCTTGTACAACAAGGACACAGCTAAGTGGCATGAGTAATGTAGCACGACTGGCGTGCACTTTAATTCAAAATTCTGAAGACATATGAAGATAATCAGTTAAGCCATGATTAAAAAATTATCGTTAAGTGAAAGGCAAAGCCTTCTCATGAAACGAAAATATTTTATGTCTGTATATATAGGCGTATATATATATATAAATTTATTTATTTGTTTCTTTATTTTATTTGTTTATTTACTTTATTATTATTCTTTTTATTTATTTTGATAATAGCAATAAATTCCTAAAGTTATATTGCGTTCGATAAACTGTGTACAGTTTGTACACGCCATTTTATGACAACACATATATACATACACACACACAAACATACACCCACACACACATGTACACACACATATATATATATATATATATATATATATATATATATATATATATATATATGTATATATATATATATACAGTAAATATAATGCATCTATATGCAAATATGATGCATTATATATATATACTATATATATATATATATATATATATATATATATATATATATACTGTATATATACATGCATATATATACTGTATATATATATATATATATATATATATATATATATATACTGTATATATATATATATGTATATATATATACAGTATATATATATAATGCATCATATTTGCATATAGATGCATTATACTGTATATACTGTATAATGCATCTGTATGCAAATGCAGTATATATAATGCATCTATAATGCATCGAGAAAATAATGGTATATCACGACAAAAATGAACGCCCCCAGTCCCGTGTACCCCTTAAATGGGGAGGGGGTGGTAAGAATCCCACGGCCAGACGGCACCTTGGGTGACCCACAGATATACCAGGAGGACATTCCATGCGCCCCAAAAGGATAAGTGTGGGCACATGGAATGTGAGAACTATGGGAGAAAGGGGAAAGTTAGAAAATGTAAAGAGGGAAATGGAGAAAGGGAAAATAAATGTCCTAGGGATGAGTGAAGTAAGGTGGTTGGGAACTGGAGATGGGTAAGTGATGGGTACAGGGTTATATACTCCGGAGGAGATAAAAGGGAGAAGGGCGTGGCAATAATATTGGATAGAAATTTAAGTGAACGAGTAACAAAGGTTCTTCAGTGCAGTGACAGACTGATTTTAGTGCGGATCAAAGCAGATCCAGTAGATTTGGTATTTATCCAAATCTACATGCCTACATCAGCCTCAGAGGATGAGGAAATTGAAGCGATGTACGAAAAATAGAAGCAATGATTAAAGGAAAAAAGCCACAGATCAAGTGATAGTTATGGGGGATTGGAACGCGGTGGTGGGTGAAGGGAGAGATGGAAATGAAGTTGGGGAATATGGTCTAGGAAAAAGAAATGAGAGAGGACAAAAATTGGTTGACTTTTGCAATAGAATGAGATTAGTGGTGTCCAACACTTGGTTCAAACATGAGAAGAGAAGGCGTTACACATGGAAGAAACCAGGAAGCACCGGAAACGAGGGAAGATACCAGTTAGACTATATTCTGTTAAAGCAACGGTACAGGAATAGTGTGAAGAATTCAAGGGCTTATCCAGGAGCCGATATTAATTCAGACCACAATCTATTAATGGCAAAAGTAGGGCTTCAGTTGAAGAAAATACTTAAGAAGAAAAGCAGTAAGAGATGGAATTTGAACGGATTGAACGAGAAAAGAAGTCAGTTTCAGGAAGCAGTGGAAAAAAAGTTAAGGAAATGAAGGACTACGAAAGAACGGTGGTAAATGAAAGATGGTGTCAGCTAAAGGAAGCTATTAAAATAGGTGCAAAAGAAGTTTATAGAAAACTGCTAACAGCCGATTATTTTCGTTGAAAGCTGCAAACTGCCAAGCGTATGAGATAATATTGAAAAGATTACAAAACAGCCAGCTCTGATTTTACAATCACTAAGCGCTTAGTCATAAAAATAGAGTAGGCACTCGCTGCACATGCATATTGACAGATTTTGTTTGACAAATTAGCAAATTCAAATAATCATCAAAGTTAAGATCGAGGTTAAGCTATATCAGCCCCGGTTAGTACTTTGTGGGTTACCACCTTGGAAGACCGAGTGTTGACAGCCCAGAAAGAAAAAAAAGCAAAAAAACAAAACCCAGATTGATGGAAGGTTATCCTTAAATCCGCGCCGGCTGCAATATATATATATATATATATATATATATATATATATATATATATATATATACAGTATATATATATATATATATATATATATATACAGTATATATATATATATATATATATATATATATATATATATATATCGATCACAACAATACAAATAGAGTGATACTATTGTCCATGACAGCATCGAGCACTATGGAACCAAATCAAAACCGATGATCAGCATGTTGGTGGTCCATGAACGGTGCGTACCAAAATCAGGGTAATCAGTTCAAGGAAAGGTACTAGCGGATGAAGGTTTGCGTGAAGGTCTATATATGTATATATATATATATATATATATATATATATATATATATATATACATATATAGACCTTCACGTATAGACCTTCATCATATATATATGTATATATATATATATATATATATATATATATATATATATATATGATATATATACATGTATATATATTATATATATATTTATGATATATATATACATGTATATATATATATATATTTATATATATGATGATATATATATATATAGTTATATACCTATACCTATACTTATATATTTTTTTCTTTGTCTTTTTCTTTCTCTTCAGCACACGTTTTTTCAGATCGTTTGGGGGTGAGTCGATTTAGTAAGGACTTGTGATGGGTGACGTCCCTGATATCATCCTTGCATGAGAAATCGGACGATAAACCATTATTATTATATTGTATATATATACGTATATATGCATGTATATAATATATACAGTATATATACAAAATATATAATATTATAATTGCATTAAATTTGGCTTTGTAGAATTTCAAGTGAAGAGTTAAGAGTTGCTCAGTTACCATACTTTACCGACAATTATCATACTAATGGTCAGATACAGGCGGATGTACTAAACAAGAGCTGCAAGTATTGTTGCTCGAATAATTTGACACCACTCTCCCGGTAATTGTAGCTGACAGCATAGCATGTCTCGATTATTAGCTTAAAGTGTTAACAGGAATGCAAATCAGCTCTCAATACACCCACTGAGTCAATAATTTCGCAATGACTTGTTCAACATTCTTTTTGACGTTAGAGAAGGAGGTGGAGGGAGGGGAGGGGTAGACGTATAATTGTAACAAAAAACATTTAACACACGCCGTAAACACTCTGAAATTATGCATGCCAAGTGTTCTGCCAAGCAACCGGTACAATGGTATATTGTATATATTCCTATTCAATCTTCTATCTTCAGTAGAGAGCACTTCATCAATGAACGTGTTAATATATTCTTTTATTCACCATTATATGGCAGACACAAATATACAAACAAACAAAACGAAACTAAAAATAAACGAAAAAAGACAGAAATTAGCCGATATGCATAAATTTAGTCTAACAGATTTGATAACATACATGTACTGTAAACCATACAATAAACAGTTCCATGTACTAATCAAAATTAGATGTAGATTCCGTAGTTAACATTTTTTCAAAGAAGATCCACAGTTTAAATCTTATAGTAGCAACAGAATCATCATTTAAAATATTATATTTCCTTTGTAATTTCTCAAACGCTAAGTAATCTAAATGATCCAAATCAATCCCTCTATTTAATTCACCGTCTTTAACTAGCTTATTTAAAAAATTCAATCTATTGTAATCATACAAAATATTTAGAGGCAAGAAACCGAAATAGTATTGTAACCACATTATTACTGCTTTGTCTGTTGTATGAAAGATCTTTGTAAAGACACTATCATATGCATTGCTAAAACTCCTTAACTCTGTCTCTCGCAAGGTTGCAGCAGGTGTGCCATAGAGCAATGCTGACACTGCATGACTATTGATCAATTTAAGAATAACATATTCAGCTGCCTTTGTTCCTAACCTTCCTAAAATTGTGTTAACGGCTCTAAAGAATTTTCCTTTAGATTCATCCCATTGGCATTTAAAATACTTCGCTTTACAGATAGTAACTCCTAAGTATTGAATAAAATCAACCCAATTAATATTTACTCCTTGAATGCTTAACGGAGAGCACACATATTTGCACCTTGGACCTATCCTTAAACAGTGGCATTTGGATGTATTTATTGGCAGATCTAAATCAATAAAGACATTATTACATATATTAAACATCATCTGCAAATCAGTGACAGATATACTGATTAGAATCAAATCGTCAGCATACATGAAGCTATTCAGACATTTATAATTGACAAAACATCCTAATTTAGATTCCTCCAACGCATTCAACAAGTTATCTACATATAACGTAAATAATATGGGAGATAGAACTCCTCCTTGTTTGACGCCAGATACTAAAGGTACGCAGTTAGACATGCAGTTTTCCCATTTAACAGTGGTTGAGTTTTTGGAAAACCAATTTTCCAACACATCTAAGATACATCTATTTAAACCTTTATTTTGTAGCATGCATAAAATCCCATATCCACTGCACTTATCGAAAGCTTTTCTTAGATCGATTACTCCAATATTAACGGTGGTATTCCTTTTAGTGAAATAATTAATAACTTTTCTAAGTTTATGCACAGCGTTAATACACCCAACTTTCTGTTTAAAACCGAACTGCCTAGCAGAGGTTTCAAAATTGACATACTTAATAATACAGTACTCAAAAATTTTAGATATTATTGGGCATATAGTTATACCCCGATAATCATCCGTGGATAATTTTCTTTTGTAACCCTTAAATTTAGGTATTGGCGTAGTAACACCAGCACCGAAAGCATCTGGAACCTTACCCAGTTTCAATATTAAATTAAAGAGATTTTTTAGAGTTATAATTAGAGACGGATGGGCGTAAGCGATATGCTCAATTGTTAAACCGTCTGCCCCCGGGGCTTTATTTGTTTTAATTCTGTCAATTGCATTGTCAATCATTCCTACTTCAATGCCGCATATATTATCTGAATTTACAGGCATTTCTTTTTTACTAAAGTAAATATCTCGAAACGTTTGATGTTTTTCCATCGAGTTTGGAGTACAGGCTTTTTTAAAACTACTGGCTAGAACATTAGCAATCTCAATATCCTTATTAAATCCGTCAATAGCAATATTACATTGATTGTTTTTTTGCTTCGGAAAATAACCTTTCCAACTTCTCCAAAATTTTAAACTACTTGAGGTAAGCAAATTAGATTGTAGTTCTTCTGATACTTTGTTTTTGTATTTTTGCTTATTTGCAATTACTGCCCTTTTATAGTTTTTGTGTGCTTTAATTTTATTATCGTATAAGCTGCCTTCGCTAGGTCTACCAGCATTGATCCAGCATTTGAATTGCTTTATAGATTCCTGTTTGATTTGATTTAACTCTTTATCCCACCAGAATTTGCGTACATCTTTTTTCTTTTTTCTTTTAATAGTTTTGAGAGAGCAATTTTTCAAAATAAAAATTATCTGATTATATATACCATTAATACCTTCCTGACTAAATAAATCAGGATAATTTTCATATAACTTATCTAGGTTGTCATTATTGAGCAGTCTATACAAATCATATAGCTCAATTCTCGTCTGTTCATAATACTCAGATATATTAGAGCCACCCCAGTCCAAGTTACATACCGACATGGAATGTGCAGGACAATTAACCACCTGATTATTTTTCTTAAAACATTGTTTTAACACTGCGTTGTTTAGTTTTAAAATTACCGGAATGTGGTCAGAAAAGTTATCAACATGTTCTAGTATCTCTAGGGACACAATAAAATTCGGCTTTACATCAGATACAAGAAAATGATCAATATAAGAATATGCCTTTCTACTGTCAACACAGAATGTGTATTTAATAGGGCAATAGTCCATAAGGTTATTGCTAACTACTATTCCCACACTGTTGAATAAATTCTTTATATAGTTTGACAGTTCAGATTCCACAAGCATATTTGTATTGAAATCACCACCAATTATAGCATAATTATAGTTCAATCCTACAATGTCATCTTCTATTGAATAAAGTGTACATTCAAATTCACTTCGGTCATCTAAATTCTTACAACATGGCAGATACACATTGACAAGCAATAACTTGTCTATTGTTATAACAATAAATCGCTTACTGCATGTAACAATACTAACATTTGAAGCCATATTACACAAAGATTTTTTAATAAATATAGCAAATAATGTGGTTACAATACTTTAATGCAGTCTACAACTTTTGAAAAATATGGTTTCCGATGTGTTTTCACTTGCCTTCTTCAGTTCTTACTAATTCGCCTAATATGACACCTACAGTTTACGGTTGGTCTTTGGTTTTATGACCCGAACACAACTCGTTAATACTAAAGGTGGGGTAATAGTTTAAAAGTTATTAAATAAAAGTTCAACTCTTTAAGATTTACTTGAGAGGTTTAACTGACTTTTGGTTAATCAAGTTGCTACATGAAAACAGTTACTAATTAAAATGTAACTTTTTGATTTAAAGCTGGGCAGTATGTTACGTATTGACTTTTATTGTAACTAGAGTCGTGACGAACCATAAAGCGCATTTTTGATTTAGTAGTGCAGAATCTGATGTAAGTTCTCTCTCTCTCTCCATCTCTCTCTATATCTCTCTTAGTGTACTGCATACTGGCAGGTCCATGGTATATAACGCCTCCCTCCACTCCTCTATGTTTTCTGCAAATGAGTGCTGACACGAATTCAAGGACTTAAATTGTACGAGGACTTAGATGCTCATTTGGAACAACGCCTATAAATTGTTTGGAAATGGTCTTCTGACAATTTCTACGACCGAAATAGGATACAAAGTAACATGGTTTCATGTAGCAAATCAATCAAGAAGGAGTTTCTACATCAAATTGTAATATTTTACCGATTGGATACGATTGTGTAGTTCAACTACATTTAATTTATTCGTATTGTCGTATTTATCTAAGGTGAACTGTGATAATGATAAATGTGTGTGTTTCTTGGACAGATACTGTTGTCTCACCATCTTTGTTTGTGGTTTAATTACGTTGACTTTTTTGACTCAAAATTTTGCATCCTGTTATAAATACAATCCTGTTATAAAGTGCCTATTAATCATCATGCTATGCAAGTACGAGCAGTGTTTTGAGAATCTGGTAGTTTACTCACGTATTTGACCTTGCAGTGTTAAGTGTATATGTGTGAGAATTTAAGAAGAGCGGGTTTGCATGTGTCTTTAAAAGTAAAAAAGTTTGGTTAAAACGGTTGCTTAATTTCTTTTCGTTACTAGTTACAAATATTTAAGCGATTTTGTAGTTAAAAGTTACAAAAATTGTACCTTCTTTTTTAGTTAAAAGTTACAAAAGTTTAACTGTTTTTAAGTAAAATTTACAAAAAGTGTAACCGCGGTTTTAATTAGTGCCCCTCTATATTTAAGGCACAGAGATAATAATCATTCGCCCTTAATTGCAATCCTATCGGATGCTATGCTGATGACCTCCAGTGATTTTATAAAATCCAAGTGAAGTATGTTTTGTTTTGTAAGTAGCAGCATTCACAAATACAAGTATAATAATATTAATAATAATAGTAAAGGTTTAACGTCAGTTTTCCTCATCCAGGGATGATGTCAGGGATGTCTCCAGCAGCACACATCACTACAGATCAATTCACCCAGACCAATCTGCGTAGGAAATGTGCTGAGGAGAAGTAAGGTCCTAAACGAAAGCCAGTCCGGTGATCAAACAATGGTCAAGGTAGATTTATTATGTTTATGGTGGGAAAAAGGTAAGTTTTAAGCTTGCTAAAGAATGTTGAAAGAGAGCAATAAGAGCGAAGACTCGCAGGTAAAGAGTCTATTAAATTAAACTATTAAATTGAGCAGAAAGAAATGTAACAATTTTTGTCAGTTGTCGTAGACCACCATGAGCGACAAAGAGCTTGCGATTATACAGCTTGCTTTCTGGAAAGCACTGGATACATAATTTACAGTAGATTTATGAGTTCTAGGTAGTATTAACTTTCTTTAATTAACTCACTGGAGCGAGTGGCGATGTCGGTAAGATACTCGACCGCGGATCAGTATTTGTGGGGTTAAAATCCTGGGCTCGCCGGTCACTGACATCGCGTTCGAGTGAGGAAACTGACGGTAACAATAGCTTTTTAGCTTTTTTACGTCGAAGCATGAAATACAAACGTATGTATGTTTACACATACAAACGGGTCATCAATGAGGATAAATAAATCCTATCTAGTTGACAGCCCACAGTCATAAGCAATCATCCGCAGACAACAACTCATAATAATGCGCCAATTAATGCAGATAACAACACCACAGATTCCCACAAAGTTGCTGAAACACAGAAAATAGGGCTATGTGACAGCGGCTATATAATTTTCTATGTTAATAATACAAAGATAATTTCTATTAGCTAATCTGGTACTATAAAAACGAGTAGATAGTGTAGAATTTAAATATCACGCACAGCGATGCACATTGCACCATGGAAATATATAACTTTATAATAAAGTTTACCAATAAAGAGTTTATGAAGTTGACAAATAGGCAAAGAATATTGTAAATAAGATAAATCTTAAGATAAATAAGATAAATGTTAATAAGATAAATCTTATTAACATTATAAGATTAAAGTTGACATTGTAACGTTCGTAAAACTCGATTACATGCATAGTGCAGTGGTAGTAGAGACTTTAACGTAGTACATGTATGACCATAAATTTCTAATCCATACTGAATACGAGAAAAAACAAGAACAAAAATCTTTGCAGCAGTTTAGGGAATATATTCTCTACGTCTCTAAAACATACCAGTAAGACTATTTATTTTACATCCTAGAGTCAATGAATCTGGTTACTGCTGGTAACATACATGTAAACTCTGTTAAATACACCATTATCTATCCCTGTTAGGGAAAATTAAGATAAGGCTGACTTTGAGCAGTTAACAGTAAGTTTATTGCTTTAGAGCCAGGTCTGTGAGCAAGCTAAGTTAGACTCTTGGAACAGTTCAATTAGATTATTATCACACACAAATAAGTTAGAATCGTAGTCAAATAATTTTAAAGTAATCATTGGAGGAAGCATATTGAATATCATTTATATAGATTAAAAATAGTAAGGGACCTAAAAATGAACCCTGCGGATCACCAATTATAATCGGTTTTATGTTAGAGGCTTCATCACCAATTGCAGGATATTGACTTCTATTAGACAAATGTGAATTAAGCCAATTAAAAGCAATTCCATGAATGCCATAATTATATAGGCCTAGTTTAAAAAGTAAAATATTGTGATCGACCGTATCAAATGTTTTATTTAAGTCTACGAGTATACCCATGGTCTTAATTTTGGCGGCATTATTTTTTGAAAGCATATTCATGCAACAAGTTAGTGCATCTACATGCATGATAGAATGACCTTTCCTAAAGCCAAAATGTTGATAAAAAAATACATTAGTATAATTTAAACTTAAACTAAGCGCTTATAGACAACTTTCTCAAAGATTTTTTCTCAGATTGTTGAGCAGCGAGCTGGGTCTATAATTCTCGATATTTAGTTTATTTCCCTTTTTTAAAATATGGAAAAAACGTTCACGAGTTTAAAATTGCCAAATTGGTTGAAAAGAAACCTTGCTCCGGAGATTTATTAATTATAAAAGAGATAAAAGTTAAAATATAGGCAGCAGCAATTTGGAGCATTTTACTAGAGATGTAATCATGACCGAGGAGTTACCTTTGTTAAGGTTAAGGAATATATTTTAAAATTTCAGTAGAATTAGTTGGAGTTAGGAATAAGGAGTTTGAAGTATCTTTATGAAGATATCTCTGAAAGTGAATATTGCTATCATTTGGTAACTCAAAGGCTAATTTCACCACAACACTAGTAAAGAAATCATTCAGCTCAATTGCAATTTGAGTTTCATTAAAACAATGCCTTGCAAGTGGACATTTTATCTATTATCGAATTAGTTCTACGGTTTTTATGACTAGTGATCTATTTAATTAAGGTTTTTCCGAAATTTAAATGGAGTTCAAACTTGAATTTGACATATCTATTCATTCAGTAACTTTACGATGAGCATCAATATCCATTTCTAAAGAGTTGCGATACGATCGATATTGTGTCTTAGTTAAGATTATTTTATTTATTTATTTATTTATTTAGAATTGGTCTTTTGTAAAGGAGAAAAAGAGGGTTTTTTATTTTGATACGCTATTGTAGTTCATTTGTAATCCAAGGTTTGTTTTGGAAGCTTTTTCGAGAAAGTTGAACCAGAGGAAAATGGTGATTAATGGCATTTGTTAGCATTTTTGAAAGGCTTTCGATCTTTCCAACGATATTTCCAACGTTATAATACGATGACCAGTCAGAATTCAAAAGTTGGTTTTTAAACTGAAAATATTGTTGTTTGAAAAAATGTATGTCATCGGTCCATCACAATAATTCACTTTATTTTGCTAGAAATAATAGCAATGATATTAACATAGTGATTCCTGATATCAGCTACAGTTAGTGATGTAATACATCACCCTACATCATAGACCAAACCAAAGTTGCAAAAACTTGATCAATAATACTAACATAATTATTACACCAACGCGTTGTTATGACGGAAAAAGGAATAAAGTTAATAGAACAGAGATCATTAACATATCTATCTATACAGCCACTGGAACCAAACTTAAGTAAGCAGGTCAGTTAAGTCGTCTGGACTATTAGACTGACATTCCTTTTGGACTAGTTTTGGACTGAAATGTGCTATTTTAATTTCGCGCAGTTCCAGAGATAAGCTCGTTTGAAGATCTGGGCTCAGACCTTTGGTACGCGATGCGAATCAAACTTAGTGAGCTCCAAATGAGGGATTCACAGCATAAACTAGCACTTAAATGAAAAATTAGCACAGGAAATGAAACACTAAGGTTGGATATCCATCGGCCTGATACCACCAAGTGTACACGACTAGGTTTTTAAATCGCCGTCGGAAAAGAAAAATACAAAGACGCAACGCAGTTTCTAATAGCGGCCTCTCGTTCAAGAGGCCAGCTATCTGCCTTTGGATCACGAATCGTTCCATAGAAAATTAGCACTAATTGAGCTGTAATTGTCGGCATACAATTTAGATTTATATGAAGAAGTTGCGTAGCCAACTTGACGGAGCTGTATGAGAGCAAATTCAAATTTGCTAACAGAGCAAGGGAATTAAATAATTTAGTTGGTATGACGATACGGTTTATCACCAATATCCACTGCAGCATTGCCATAATCTAATGATTTAGATTAAACTTCACACTACATTCCATTGTAATCTTTCCAACTTTCGTTATAGTTATCATGACTCGACCACCTTAATCTGCATAAATATCTACATGTATGCGAAGGTTTAGTTGCTAATCACCTGATACAGCAATCAACCTAATACATTAATCATAGAGGCTAAATTGAATCAAATAAGTCTTAATTAAATGAATCAAATAAGTCTTAATTAAATGAATCAAATAAGACTTAAATGAATCAAATCAATGCTATGAAACCAGGCCTATATAATTGGTTATATGTTACCGGTTGAAACGTATTAGAGCCATCCTATACTAAAACCAACTGACAAACTTATCGAATTTTACCGTTATATCTAATACAAGTAAGTGGTTATAAGTGTTCTCCGCTACCCCTAGATCATAAAGTGAAAGCATGCATCAGCAGAAGCTGTAGTAATAGAAGTAGTGGTTTACAACTAGATAGTAATTGTAGCAGTCTTTATGAAGATAAAATGTTAGTAGTAGCAGTCTAAATGTAGATATTAGTAGTAGTAGCAGTTATTCATTAGGAGGCCAAACAGTAAAATATAGCTGAAATTTACTGTAAAGTTTTTTAGATCTTATAAAGATTAATTTCTCCAACATATCTTGGGACAGCTGAGATCTTCCATTCAATGTAATCAGCGAGGCAGCTGAGTATAGTCACTTCTAAGAGCAATCTACCTGTAGTTTGTAACTTTTTAGTTATTAACTAAAAGAGTTTAACTAAATGTTTATAATTTTAAAGTTTTATTGTAAGTGAAAGAGGTAATAAAACTTTACCAGTACAGTATATATTTGTAACTAGTTTCTGGATACAAATCCGTATCTGTAACTTTAAACTTTGGCAAAACCATACAGATAGAGAGAGATAGAGAGAGAGATAGATAGAGAGAGAGAGAGAGGGAGAGAGAGAGATACTGTAAGATCTAGAGACGATCATCTTCAAAGCTAGAAGTCTTGCTCTCTTACTACGTGTATAACTGGGAGACCCCGGTTACACTGCTCTTTGAAGAGTAACAACTATCACATATAATTGGTGTGTTACTGGCATCCACGACAATAATGAGATTGAACAGGCAATATAGTCGATCTTCAAATATAATAAATATAAGATAATGTTACGCACTAAACAAATTGTCAATGATGATGAGACTGGTAAAGCTGGTAAAGCTAATGTTAATGTCAGTTTCTTCACTCGAAAGCGATATCAGTGACGGGCGAGCGCAGGATTTGAACCCCGCACATACTTATCCACGGTCGAATATCTTACCGACATCGCCACTGGCTCCAGCCATTGGCGATGTCGGTATTCGCCACTGAGAATCGGACTCATGTCCGTCGGCTTAGCAGGCAACTGTTCTACCAAATTCTAACCGTTATTGATAAAGCATTGCATGCAATAGCTCAAGAGAGTATGGACTTTGGCATTTTCTGACATCTGTAGAATGTTTAGAGAATATTTGTTAAGAGATGCAGTACCTCTAATAGTTGATTTATTTGTAGCATGTTCAAGCTTGTCTGACGTGAATAATTGGTAACTTGACTCCATTTATAGGCCTAGCTGTATTGCAATAAATACAATAATCCAAAATACACTGGAATAAAAGCGACTTTTTGGAATCAGTTACAGAAGAGGACAAAGGTCGCGACGTATATAGAAATCAGGTAAATACATTGGTATAATAATTTCAACATTCCCGTAGCTATAGTCATTCTCTTTAGGTGTCCGGGACATTGAAATATAAACCAAATGTTAACTGCACGCATAATGAAAAGCTACTAAGCAAGAGCTAAGGAAGACAATGCAAAACCACCTCAGAAAGCATATTTATCAGTAGCTATAGGTTATATAAGGTATGGATATGGAATTGCTTTTTATGAAGTGATTAACATGCTGATCAATTCTATTTCTATCGATTACGATCGATTCTTCCTTTTATTACATCCCTTATAATCATCTCTCCTTATAATATGTCCTATCCAGCTTTTCTTTCTATTTTTATCACATTTATTAACTGTCCATCTGTACTGACTCTTTCAAGAACTTCTTTATTTGTAATTTTGTCAGTCCAACTAATCTTTTCCATCCTTCTCCATAACAACCATTTCCAATGCCTCTAGTTCTCTGATAGCATCTTTCTTTAATGTCTTCTTTCTTTCTACATCACTATACCTCGCAAAAATCCTTCAAATCCTGCAAAGATCGTCTAAACGCCTTTAAACTCGATTTAACCCCTTGAGCCCCACTATACCCATCAAAACCCCCTTTAAATCCCGCTGTTTAAAAAGACAACAGCCCTTCCGTTTAGTGTCAGACATAACTGAGGCGCAGTCGTCATAAATTGATATCTGGCTAAGTACAGTTCTAAGCTCAATTTATTGACTGCTTTCTTTCGACAAGGAATGTTGTCAGAACCCCAGGGATTCGCCCACGGAGCCTTCGTCTACGTGGGCGAAGCAATGCACACAATGGACAAGTACGCTACCAAGTGGGCCGTCCAGCATTACCTATCAATAGTGAAATATGTTTTCAGTATGAGTTGAAGCTGAACATAAAAATCCGTAACCATAATGTTTATTAATTTAATTGGATTTGCACACACTGACTTTATAAAAGCATTTCATAGTGTCAATACTATGACGTCTCTATAATGCTAACATAAACTTGAGATCATTGAAATCGTTCAGCCATTATTTACAGTCTGCCTGATGAGTATGCCTAAAATCATGTTTCCGGTCATCAACTATTGGCCAGTTTACATACTTCTAATGATCTATTTACTATTGATTTATTAACTACTCTCTAAAATCGATTTTTGATATATTTCTATTGACCTATCGGTCATTGTTTTATTTACTTATTGGTATTGATCTGTAACTTGTGAACTTATATCTATGAACCTATTAAATCACTTATTTAATTTGATCAAATCCCTTATTTCTATTAACCGTCAACGCCGCTGGCTCCAGCCAGCGGCGTTGTCGGTAAGATATTCGACCGCGGATCAGTATTTGTAGGGTTCAAATCGTGGGCTAGACCGTCAGTGACATCGCTTTCGAGTGAGGAAACTGACGTTAACATAAGCTTTTTTTAATCGATAAATGACTTATCGAATGATTTCCAATAACCTATCTATTTTTTACTTTTCACAATTATTTCGATTGATCTATCGATTATTGATTTACTGACTTACTTCGATTGAATTCTGCGCATTTCTAAGAAAAGAAAGTGAAATCTGAAATCTCTAAGGAATTATTTACTTGTTCTGCAGAAGAGTAGATTTTCATTTCTTCTGTACATATGACAGCATAATGCTTGCGGCGTTTACATGGACATAGGTAAAGACTTCGCGCAGCAATTACTTTCTTCTAACCGTAGGGCTTCTTATCATCATCATCATCATCAGCATCATCATCATCATCATCAAGATGATGATATCTTACAAAAGTGTAAAACTATCAAAGCAATCAAACAAATCAATCAAACAAATCAATCAAACAAATCAATCAAACAAATCAATCAAACAAATCATTCAAACAAATCAATCAAACAAATCATTCAAACAAATCAATCAAAACAATTCTGTTCAGTAATATGATCTAATATTTCTAGTATTGAAAGGCTTAGCAAAATCTCAATTTCTCTCTATTATGCTGCCAAGTGGCAGGCCCAAGTTATATATTGCCATTCCTATTCTGCTGCTACGCTCCATACGGAGCACACAGTCGATCAGCAAGCTAATTCCTTCACAAAAAGGCATGATTCATACTTTAACGCAGTCTGCTACATCAAAAATATGGCATCGGAATTGGTTTCCCGCTGCCTTCCTTAGTTCGTGATAAATTGCCTCTTACGACACTTGCAATTTTACGGTTTTTCTATTTTTCCGAGGCCCGAAGACAATATGGCATAGTATTGGCTAAGTATATTTGGTCAATTGTTTGGTTCTTTCTGCTGAATTGAAGTAAATCCTCGGCTTTTCTTGAGAGTTCGACCAGTGGGCGACAGAAACAATACAGGTACGATAGGTTCAGGTTGCATTAAAATACTTGAAAGGTATTTGTTGGAGTTTGCAGCACGTTAACCTAAAAAGGTTTGTTGCAACAGAAACGCTATAGAAATAACAATCGATTTCTTCTGTGGTTGTTTCCAAATTTTCATCGCCGAGGTAAACTTTGAAACCGCCGAATGACAAATTATGGTAATCGATTCTATATTTTTCACAGTGCCATATTTTGATAAATTTTTGGTGGATCTTTTTCTTTTTATCAAACAATTTATTGATCTAGAGAGACAGAGAGATACACAGCTAAAGAGAGAGATAGAGAGTGAGAGAGAGAGCGAGAGAGATAAAGAGAGAGAGAGAGAGTAATCGCTGATCGGTACATCAAATAATTACTCCACATGTGTATATTAAAAGAAGTATTTATTTATTTGTACTTAGGCCTAAATATACGCCGCGTATACAGTATATATATATATATATATATATATATATATATAAATATATATATATATATATATATATATATATATATATATATGTAGGCCTATAAATATACCATGAGGAAGGCAACGGGAAACTATCTCAAAGCCATACTTTTTCCAAGCTAAAGGCTACATAAGGTATGGATAAGGAATAGACTTTGTGAAGGGATTAACTTGTTGATCTAAATAGCGGGCTCTTATGGAGCGAGAAAACAGACTTTGAGTATGAATATGTACTTTGAACCTGCCACTTGGCAGTGCACTGAAGAACAAGAAGAAGATAGGCCTATATATATATAATGTATATATATACAGTATATATATATGTATTTTTATATAGTTTTTTAGTCTATTAATATCTAGATTTTATTTATTTATCTGTCAATGTAAAATATCAAAAGTTAATAGCTACTCCATTATCATAACATAATCATTATATAATCTAGATAGAGCACAAAGGATAAATTGCACACTAATATCTGGTGAAGAAAGAATGCACCTTAATCATGAAATGATTACGATGTAGTCTTGTGCCTTTTGCGTGTTTAGTTTCATTGCTGTGCATTCTTCGTTATTTCAATGCATCCATATTGTGGACTCAATGAAATAAACATAGTTCTATTCCTTCTCTCTCTCTCTCTCTCTCTCGCTCTCTCTCTCTCTCTCTCTCTCTCTCTATTACTTTCCCATGACTAAATGTTACCTAAGTGAAACTTTTCAAGTAGACACATGGATACATCCCTTCTCCATGTATCAGTCTTTATATCGGTCTTCTGGTTACGTAATATTTTTTTAATGACAGATGCTGATATGAATCGAACTCGCACGGATTCGATTCTCGACCGCGCTGATCTGAGACTAAAGCTCGGACTTTCACAGAATTGGTTACAGGAAAAATGGAAAAAATGCCTAACGGTTTAAACATATGTTGCTAAAAGAGATAGATATCAACATGGTTGATCATTTCACTATAATTATTTCAGTTTAGTAAAACGTGCTGAAGACACCGAGGTCTAACGGAGCAACTGTCTTCTCTATTTTACTGTTCATCTCATTGGCGAGCGCAAGCATATCACACTTGATATGACGACAACAACAGAGAAAGAGTAATGAATCCGGTTATATCCGGTTATATCAAGTAGATACCATGAGTACGAGGAAGTGATTGCTAGGATACCGATGAAGTGATTGCTTGGATACCGATGAAGTGGTTGCTGGGATGCCGATGAAGTTGTGGCTAGGATATCGATGAATTTGTTGCTATGATTCCAATGAATTGGTTGCTAGGATACCGATGAGGTTGTTTCAAGGATACTGATGATTTATTTACTACTAGTTTAGTGTTGTTTTCTGCTCTTAAGCCAGGCAGTTACGAGTTGAACACTCACTGGATTTGAACAGAAGCCTACCAATTTAGACTTCTAGACAATTCAATATAAGTGGGAGTCTTGAGTTTCAAGTACTAACAAATAAACTAGAGTGTTTAGAACTTCTTTTTGTATTGGATATCTGATTATAAACATTCATTATGCTTGTTTTTGTAAATTTCGCGCTATACCTCGTCTTATATCTATCTATATTGTATATGCTATTATCTCGTGTTATATCTATCTATATTGTTTATGCTATTATCTCGTGTTATATCTATCTATATTGTATATGCTTATCTCGTGTTATATCTATCTATATTGTATATGCTATTACCTCGTGTTATGTCTATCTATATTGTATATGCTATTATCTCGTCTTATATCTATCTATATTGTATATGCTATTATCTCGTCTTATATCTATCTATATTGTATATGCTATTATCTCGCCTTATATCTATCTATATTGTATATGCTATTATCTCGTGTTATATCGTCCTCTCGATTTTTCCTCCTAGTGTTCAAGATACATATTTACAGTCACGCTATCCAAATTTCAAGAGCAAACCGTTGACTCGCTTAGTAACCCCATACTGAAGGTCTGTGGCAATCATCTTTATTAATGCAATCTTTTATTTCATGGCATAATAAACATCAAATACAGCGTACTTAACTAGAAACCTAACAAATAATCAGGAAGAGGGTTACCACAAAGAGCCTAAGCTCTGTGAGGTAATACAGTCAGTAGAGAGTTACTAAGTATAATCAATTCGTTTACTAATTGTCTTCTAGGCTACAGAATATTGTATAACCTATGGCAACGCTACACATTATATACTGTCCATGAAATAAAGTAAATATCGGAAACATAGTTACATACATTTAAAGCAAAAAGTAGTATGCTTAAAACTTATACTTACGGTAACAAGATTCAAGTGAACTAAATTAATATAGGGTTAATATCAAACAAAGGACAGTCGACTTAAAGTCGGAAAAAGAAATAGTTACGTTTAGTGTCGGGTAAATTATTCCAGAATTTAGGACCACCTATATTCAAGCTTTTCATTCGCATATTTGTAGGCGAAAAGGGAATTAAATATTAATTTATTGATTTGAAACACTACGAATTATAAACTACCGATTTATTAACTGTTAAGAATTGATTATATAGTGCAGGTAGACAATTACTAGTAAATTTAAATATAAATATCACAGTACAGCAAAAATTGATATCTGACAATTTTAGCCTAGATGGATCTTTAAATATTAGTGAAGCACGTGATAAATAGTCGTCTTTAGGTAGGCCTATAACTCTAATAGATCGTTTTTTCAGGAAAATAAATCTTTTAGAACAGAAGCAGATGCACACCCCCAAAATATTGCAATAATTTAGATGAAGAAAAATCAGACTATAGTAAAGGGATAAAAGTGCTTTTCTGGTAATTTAAATTTAACTCGCCAAAGGGTATAATGAGATTTTGAAACTTGTAGTGACACATAGAAAACATGAAGCTGCCATTTAAATTTCAGACCACTAGTAACACCTAGAAATTTTGTAAAATCAACCTAATTGATTTTTATATTATCAATCATCAATGAAAAATCTAAATTATCATTATTTGGTTTTATTGCTTTTTTTGTAGCTAAATAGCACAAAATTAGGTTGGCTGGTATTATGAGAAAGGTGATTAGCTTTGAACCAATCAGTAAAATTATTAAGTTCAGTGTGAATTATTTGCATAAGTTTCCATATAACAGAATGATAGTATAATATGTTTGAGTCATCAGCAAATATTAAAATTTGCAAAACTTTGCTACATGATGCCAAATCATTAACATAAAGTAACAAGAGAAATGGCTCAGAATAGAACCGTGTTACACTCCGCAGCGCATAGTGTTTAAGCTAGATTGAGTGCCATTACACAAAACCAACTCTTTAATATTATCTTTAAATTGTTACATATGTCTCTGAGGTGTTGTTCAATTGCCTTTCTCAGTTATTGCTTAATCTCCTCTTACGACAAGCACAGTCAACGATTGTAATATTAAACAAACACAAAATGATTTATGCTTGTATTATTATTTTAAATTTTAGTATTCAATTTTGTCTTTCGGTTTCAGTTATTTCAATGAGGAATTGAATTTTTTTCTCTACTGTATATCTGTTAACCACCTTTTGGTTAACTTCGTCTCATTGACGCAGTCTCCAAAGTAGACCTTGCAGTTCAATGAACTACATGCACAAATGTACATAAGCTGCGAGTTAATTATTTTTCGCTATTTACAGGAGAACTCTGAAACTCTGCATTGATTTATCGGTTATCAATGATAACAGCTTATCCTCTCGTCTCCTATCTCGCTTATACACTATAATTTAATTATTACTATATAGCTTTATACATTATTAAGAGTCCTATATAATAAACTGAGTCTTAACATAAAGCTGGACAGACAGTAACTTACTGCTACATTAATCTTTGTGACGGTAGCTCGAGTGTATCGGGTCGTCTTGAAGAGAAGCCTTGTGCTTCTGAACCTTGACGTTAAACACACTACATTTAAACACACTACAACCTATCTACATGTACCTACCTATAAAGCTGGTAAAGCTAATATTAACGTCAGTTTCCTCACTCGAAAGCTATGTCAGTGACGGGAGAGCCCAGGATTTGAATCCCGCACACACTGATCCGCGGTCGAATATCTTACCGACATTGCCACGTGCTCTAGCCAGAAAAATAAAATAAAAATATATTAAAAATTGTATTTGTTATATAAAGAACACATTATTATTTTATGATATATAGCTTCATTTTTCCTACAAATGGCAGGTAGAAGATACATATCTATAATCAATCTTTCCCAATTAAAAGAGCAAACCGTCGATCTTGACATTGCCTTTTGGTGAGGAACCGGTGACCTTATATTCCTACTAATTTTGGTTGATTGATTGATTATAAAAGGAGATTGACAATGCCTCTGATATCATAGAACTCTAAATTCCTGCAAAATATTGCGATCTAATGCTGCGAATACAATTAAATCTATGAAAATACCAAAGCAAAACTCAGCTTTATCTGTGGCATCGGAAACTTTATCAGATTACAAAGAAATAAAGTAATTGGGAGGGATTTAAAGCATTGTGATGGTTTGGTGTATTTCTTTTCTAGCGTGCCAATAAGCTAAGTCATGTAAAGTTAAATTTTTTTATACTCATTATCAGCTTTTACGTTAGGACTTCTTTAAATCGTCTAACAGTCCCAATTTCGGCCTGTTTCTGCCTCTATTTCCTTCCATTCTGCCTTCCATGGCCACTTTTAGTAGACTTTCCCCTTCGAATTTGTCCTATACAACTCTTCGTCCTATTTCTGAATACATTTATATATACACAATTTTTATTTTTTTATTTTCTGCTGAACCAAATATTTACTCTTTTAAAACCATAGTTCTTGTCACTACAGTGTTGCCATTCGTCTGAACCGTGTATTTCTAATGAAAGCCTTACCACCTCTACATGTTCACGCTTAAGCTGACGCTGCTGCACGGATATGACGGCGGAAGTTCTACCGGCTTTACTCCAGAACTCTTGAGAGATTTTCTTGAGAGTGCAAGAACGACAAGCGTTCGAGGCAGTAATCATTTCTAACTATTGCGCATGCGTCATGACCGGTGTGACAGGGTTAAGTTTGCAAATGTTTTGTTACAAAGTTACAATTTTTATTTTTGCTAACTATCCCTAACCCGAACCATTACCCTTTAGCCTAACCCTAACCATATTCCTAAGCAATTTATAATATTTCATAAAACTTGAAAAATAAAAGTGGCTTGAGCCAGAATCGAACCCTGAAACTCAAGATCTGAAGCCTAGCTCTAAACCCCTAGTCCACCGAGGCTTCCGTTCAAACACAGTTGAATAAATGAAGTCAACATATCGTACTAGAAAATCGTAATCCTATATAAACAAATTCGTAAAAAATTATTGTGCGTATGCTCAATGGTTGGAAATCATTCCTTCCACGAACCGCTTGCGCAAGAACGCTCTGCGGCGAGATCAATACGACGTCAACAACCGCAGTGTTACGCTCTCGTCGTATATTGACTTTCTGTGGAGACACACTTTACATAGTTCAGCGTGTTTAAAAAAACCGAAACTGGATTTAAAGCTAACCCAGCTTTTCCTCTTGTTCAATGATTTTTCGTTCCGATACTTTCAATTACATTCTGTCATTTAAGTTCTTTTCTGTTTCATTTCTGCTCTTTTTCATGCCAGCAATTTATCATAACAGTAGTACTTTATCATTCCAGTAATTTTCATTTAAGTAGTTTAGCATTACAGTACTTTAAAACTGCAGTTCTTTATCATTTCAGTAACTTTCGCTTTCAGTACTTATCATTCCAGTAGTTTTCATTTTAATACTAGTTCCAGTATTTATCATTTCATTATTTTCTCATTCCAGCACTTATCATTCCAGTACTTATCAATTCAGTACTAATCATTCTAGTATTTTAACATTCCAGTATTTACCGTTCCAGTTCATACAACCCCCAATAATTGTCATTCCAGTACTTATCATTCCAGTACTTATCATTGCAGTACTTATCATTCCAGTACTTATAATTTCAGTACTTATCATTGCAGTACTTATCATTGCAGTACTTATCATTCCAGTACTTATCATTCCAGTACTTATCATTCCAGCACTTATCATTCCAGCACTTATCATCCAGTACTTATCATTCCAGTACTTATCAATCCAGTACTTATCATTCCAGTACTTATCATTCCAGTACTTATCATTCCAGTACTTATCATTCCAGTACTTATCATTCTAGTACTTATCATTTCAGTACGTATCATTCCAGTACTTTTCTTTCCAGTACTTATCATTCCAGTACTTATCATTTAAGTACTTATCTTTCCAGTACTTATCATTCCAGTACTTATCATTTCAGTACTTATCATTCCAGTACTTATCATTCCAGTACTTTATGAGAGAAATTAGACACTATTAAGCTGTTTTGTAGGTAGGTGTGGAGGAATTAGACATTCTTAAGCTGTATTGTAGGTAGGTGTTAATGAATTAGTCACTGTTAAGCTGTATTGTAGGTAGGTGTTAATGAATTAGTCACTGTTAAGCTGTATTGTAGGTAGGTGTTAATGAATTAGTCACTGTTGAGCTGTATTGTAGGTAGGTGTTAATGAATTAGTCACTGTTGAGCTGTATTGTAGGTAGGTGTTAATGAATTAGTCACTGTTAAGCTGTATTGTAGGTAGGTGTTAATGAATTAGTCACTGTTGAGCTGTATTGTAGGTAGGTGTTAATGAATTAGTCACTGTTGAGCTGTATTGTAGGTAGGTGTTAATGAATTAGTCACTGTTAAGCTGTATTGTAGGTAGGTGTTAATGAATTAGTCACTGTTAAGCTGTATTGTAGGTAGGTGTTAATGAATTAGTCACTGTTAAGCTGTATTGTAGGTAGGTGTTAATGAATTAGTCACTGTTCACTGTTAAGCTGTATTGTAAGGTAGGTGTTAATGAATTAGTCACTGTTAAGCTGTAGTTGTAGGTAGGTGTTAATGAATTAGTCACTGTTAAGCTGTATTGTAGGTAGGTGTTAATGAATTAGTCACTGTTAAGCTGTATTGTAGGTAGGTGTTAATGAATTAGTCACTGTTAAGCTGTATTGTAGGTAGGTGTTAATGAATTAGTCACTGTTAAGCTGTATTGTAGGTAGGTGTTAATGAATTAGTCACTGTTAAGCTGTATTGTAGGTAGGTGTTAATGAATTAGTCACTGTTAAGCTGTATTGTAGGTAGGTGTTAATGAATTAGTCACTGTTAAGCTGTATTGTAGGTAGGTGTTAATGAATTAGTCACTGTTGAGCTGTATTGTAGGTAGGTGTTAATGAATTAGTCACTGTTAAGCTGTATTGTAGGTAGGTGTTAATGAATTAGTCACTGTTAAGCTGTATTGTAGGTAGGTGTTAATGAATTAGTCACTATTAAGCTGTATTGTAGGTAGGTGTTAATGAATTAGTCACTATTAAGCTGTATTGTAGGTAGGTGTGGAGGAATCTGATACTGTTTCAATAGTCGCTACTAATTACACGTCTGCGAGACTTAGCTGTGCGAGATTGATTTTCAATATTTGCCTAATCATTTGGACTCTAAACCGTCAGTAGTTGATTTTAATAAAATGGGTCTGAAACCTTTAGCACGTACCGAGGTTACACTAGTGCATGCGAGCAATATTGGTGTTATTTACTAAAATGATAATAATAATAATAATAGTATTATTATTAAATTATATTATTATTAGCTTTATTTATTTATTTATTATTATTATTTAGTTTTTACCGATTTCTTTACTACATACATCGCATAGTACATGCGTAACGCATAGTAATATTACTAATAATATAAAAATAATAATAACAATAATCCAGTTCTTCTGTGCATATTCATTCCCATCTTGATTAATATATTTAATCTGAAAATGTCTTGTCAGTTTAATAATAATAATAATAATAATAATAATAATAATACTATTACTACTACTACTATTACTACTACTACTACTACTACTATTACTACTACTACTACTACTACTATTACTACTACTACTACTACTACTACTACTACTATTACTACTACTACTACTACTACTATTACTACTACTACTACTACTACTACTACTACTATACTACTATTACTACTACTACTACTACTACTACTACTACTACTACTACTACTACTACTACTACTACTACTACTACTACTACTACTACTACTACTACTACTACTACTACTACTACTACTACTACTACTACTACTACTACTACTACTACTACTACTACTACTACTAATGATAATAATAATAATAATAATAATAATAATAATAATAATAATTATACGTAGGTTATACAAGCACCGCTCTATGCAAAAAGCCACAGTAGCTAGAATAGTAGTAAGAAGACTGTGTCACAAATGTGCCCTCGAGCAATTTTGCTCTTTGATTCACCTGTCAAAAACTTTCAAGAAATTTACCAAAAGTAAATAACATGATCTTAAGTCAAATAGTACAAATTCCAGAATATATCAATTGTAGTGAATAGAATAGACCGACCTGCATGTGGCATGTAAACAATGGGCGGTGTTTGATTGTTGATATTCATGAATACTCGTACTTGTGGGTCTTACATTGCGACTAAATACTCAAAGATTAGCCTACCAGACGTATAATCCCAACGTTTTTCTGTAAGCAGCTGCTATGATAAACCACATCGACAACCCTAAATTCCATACCCTAAGCAGTATACTTAAATAAGTATATCATAGCTTTAAATGTCTCAATAGCGCAATGGTTAGAGGTGTAGATAACGTCATGAATTTTCAATGACGGATCCTGAGGTGAATTGAACTCTCGTGGGTTCGAATCCCAGCCGCGCTGATCGGGGAGTAAAATCTCGGACATTCACTGGACTGGCTACACGGAAAATGGACAAAATTGCTTAACGGTTTAAACATGTGGTAGTAAAAGTGATAGATATAAAAATATGTGATTATTTCACGATAATGTTTGTTATTATTATTATTAACCCCTAACACGCTATAGTAATATTCTTACCCAATCGTTATAATAAAACTCAAGACGTCAGGATTGAGAGTCTAAAGCTGTAACCCTTACCCCACTGACACAGCCTGTTGAACATCGTTTAGACCGCGATTTAAATAAATAGCAGTAGATCATACCGTACAAAATCAATATTAATAAACTAATCTTAAAAGACCTCGATGGATAATAACATATACCAGTGCTGAGCATTTAGCCATAGATCTCGTTGGTCACTACCATCAGTTACTACACGCGGTTAATAGTTAATAAATACTAAATAGTTAATAGTTAATAAATAATAATGGTTAATAATAATAATGAATAATAATAGTTAATAGTTAATAGTTTATAAACAGTAAACAGTTAATAGTGTTTGTTTATTTAGTATGGGATGATTTGTAGCGGCAAATAACGAGAGGCGTTTAAGTACCACAGACTAAAAACTAACGCCGATATTGCGATGCATTGTTTACACTCAAAAGGCACTCCTGCTACTCGACTGCTACATGTGATTCAGTTACAACAGAACTTTTATCAGCTCTTCTGGAATACTTCTTACTTTTATCGTATATGCCGATTTTTGGGCTAACATTTGAGGCTTGGAAAGATAAAAAGGGTAATGATGCGATTAGTGGATTGATAGTTTCATAGATTGACAGCGGTAGGTCGATTCAGGTCAGTAAAACGACAGTTTATCGTTTGATTGTTTGATAAATTGACTGACTAACGTATTTTGATGAAATGACGCAGATATGACAGTGAAGAGACTTGTAGCCATGGGGTGATAATTTCTGTGTTTTTGACCAATTGGTCGTTCTTACTCCAGGCTTGCAGATTTCTAGTCGCTACACCGATTGTGGAATTATACAAACATTATTATTATTATTTTTTATTATTCGTATTGTGTCCTAGCTGCTCGAAGAGTAGATCAAACGTATACTGCACATGTCGTAAAAGGCGAAACCCTAAGCACTAAAGCTGTTAAAGCTAAGGTTAGCGTCAATTTCCTCACTCGAAAGCGATGTCAGTGAAGGGAGAGTCCAGGATTTGAACTCCGCACATGCTGATCCGCGGTCGAGTATCTTGCCGACTTTGCCACTGGCTCCAGCCCAAGCGTACTACTGCTACTACCACTAAGCATTAGTAATAGCAGTATCAATTGCAGTAACAGTAACAGTAATAGTAGTAGTAGTAGCAGCAGCAGCATCAGCAGTAGTAGTAGTAGTAGTAGTAGTAGTAGTAGTAGTAGTAGTAGTAGTAGTAGTAGTAGCAGTAGCAGTAGTAGCAGTAGTAGTAATAGTAGCAGTAGCAGTAGTAGTAGTAGCAGTAGCAGTAGCAGTAGCAGTAGTAGCAGTAGTAGTAATAGTAGCAGTAGCAGTAGTAGCAGTAGTAGTAATAGTAGCAGTAGCAGTAGTAGTAGTAGCAGTAGCAGTAGCAGTAGTAGCAGTAGTAGTAATAGTAGCAGTAGCAGTAGTAGTAGTAGTAGTAGTAGTAGTAGCAGCAGTAGTAGTAATAGTAGTAGCAGTAGCAGTAGCAGTAGCATAAGTAGTAGCAGTAGTAGTAGTATTTGTATTATCATTGCTATTATAATTATAATTACCATTACTGTTATTATTAGTATTGTTGTTAGAGGAATGATAGTTTAATAGAATAATATATTTTTCTGTTTTTTTAGATTGATAATTTGATAAATTAAAAATTTAATAAATGAATTGTTTGATAAATTAGTATCTAATTAAATTGCAAAAATTAAAATGTCGTTGATAGATGGTTTAGTAGATTAATATTTTTTTCAGATTGACCGTACAGTAGATTTATAATTCACTACATGTAGATAGCTAGTTTACTAGATTGACTATTTATTAATATAGATGTAGATTAATATTCTTCTAGATTGATAATTTACTACATTTATCGTTTACTAGATTGGTTCTTTTTACTATAGATTGATTTATTACTAATATACAGACTGGGGGGCAAAACAAATAATCCACTAGCGAAATCTCGATAACTTTAACAAATCCCAAAATATTTTTACAACATTTGTGGAGCTTCTAAATGAGGAATGTCTGCACCTAACATGTAAATATGGTGAAAATCTATTCATTAGCAACTAAATTACAGCGTGTCTACGAAAAAAGTGCTAAACTCAATTTTAAGAAAGCTTATTCTAACAAGTCGTAATAATTTTGACAAAACTCAAAATATATTTACAACATTTATTGAGTATCTAGTGGAGGACAGGAAATAGGCCGAAATTCCTCCTCTGGAAGCTCCAAAAATTTTGTAAACCTAGTTGTACTGTAGCTTTGTTGAAGCTATTGATATTTCGCTAGGGGATTTGTTGCCTCAGTCTGTAGATGAATAGTTGTCTAGATTGAAAGTTAACTAGAATGATGGTTTATTAAATAGCTGATTCACTAGATTAATAACTTACTAGAAGCATAGTTTACTAGATTTATAATTTACTAGATTGATCGTTAGCTAGAGTGATGTTTTACTAAATAGATGTTTTACTAGATTAATAGTTTTCTAGATTTGTAATTTACTTGATTGACGGTTTACTAGATTGACGTTTGACTAGATTTATAGTTTACTTGATTGACGGTTTACTAGATTGACGTTTGACTAGATTTATAGTTTACTTGATTGACGGTCTACTAGATTGACGTTTGACTAGATTTATAGTTTACTTGATTGACGGTGTACTCGATTGATAGTTTTTTAAATTTATAATTTTACCAGATTGATGGTTAACCAGATTGATTATTTACTAGATTTATATATTACTAGATTTGCGGTTTATTAGGTAGTTTGCTTTGATTGATAGTATATTAGATAACAGTTAACAACTTGTAGACTGATTGTATATTAGATTGATAGATATCTAGATGGACAGTTAAGTACATGTGATTGATAGTTTACTAGATTGATTGTTTACTAGATTGATTGTTTACTAGATTGATTGTTTACTAAATCGATAATCTACTAGACTGAGAGTTCACAAGATTGACAGAAGGCTAATTAGATCGTCAGTTTACTAAATTGGTTGTTTAATAAATTGATCGACCGACCGATTCATTTACTTCAATATGCACTGATGATTCCATGAAACTTAGGAGTAGAGATAGAGAGAGACAAAAAATGGACACATAGACTGACATATACATAGTGATACAGACTGACACACAGATGGACATATAGACTGACGCACATTGTGATACAGACTGACACAGACTGACAAACAGACTGACACTCTGACACACTGGATATCGTACAGACTGACATACAGACTGACACACGCAGACCGACACACAGACATACATTCAGACTGCCACAGAGACTGACACACAGACTGATACACAGACTAACACTTAGACTGACAGACCGACACAAGGACGGGCAAATCTAACAAACAAGCAAAGAATTTAATGAATTGAAGTAACTGAAGTGACTTCAGTGACTGATTATTTTTGCTTCCATTCTACCTTCCATGACTTCTTCTGGAAAAGTTGACCAAAAGAGGTTATATAAGGTAGAATGGAAGGAATGAAAAGCAGAGGCAGGCCGAGAATAGAAATGTTAGATGATTAAAGGAACCACTCATATAAATATGGACAAATAGAGGAAAGCGGAAGAAAGAGAAGAGCGGATGAGTTATATACCGTGGACCTGCTCTCTTAGCTCATACTGCACTGCTTACCTGCCAGTATGAGCTAAGAGAGAGAGAGAGAGAGACTGAAAGTAGTGACAGTAAAACACGGGGACACATATAATTTGATGTCCTGATTCAAGCTTAACTGAAACAACCTGAAATTTAATCTGACTTTTGCAAGCTATAATTTATCGTACGAGTCACAGACCTCACGGGGACACATATAATTTGATGTCCTGATTCAAGTTTAACTGAAACAACTTGAAATTTAATCTGACTTTTGCAAGCTATAATTTATTGTCACTTCCTTATTGCTTGTTTGCATATCTACTTACTACTATATGTATATGAAGTATGTTTCAACTGCTGTAAAATGTGTGCCAATCTAGCAAATATACTCTTATAACAATTGCACAAACTAAATCATTTTCTAACCAAACACTTGTGCGTTTTATGATGATTTAGAAAGCTTAATGTAAATTGATCGATTATTGTAAATTAAGTAAATTATTGGAAATTTTATTCTCTCTCTCTCTCTCTCTCCATCAACGCTTATCAGTGCTTAATCAGTGTTATTCAGTGTTGGCTATCAGCTTCCTTTTCACAATCTCAATGGATATAGATTTTGTCTGTACCAGTTACTCATCGAGGAAATTACACGATTGATTTTGTCTGACGGTTTAAGAAGGAAGTTAATGAAAATTTAGTAAATTGATTGATTATTGATTTCATACAGCGATGCTACGTTTACCGGTCAGGTGGCGCACTCTGGTTATTCTACTCGTCTCTATGCACCTCGCTCTTCTGTTGTATTTTCGGAAGTCAGGGACAAGGTCAGCAATATAAACTCACTAAATGCTACATATTGAATATTCTAATGAATAACTGAGCTGATTTGATTCTGTTTCTCACTTGTAAACTACTAGGTTTGCATTGCTTAACTTTTCTTTTTCTTTTCGCTTACTTTTCTGTTTTTCTAAATCTTTGTTCGAAACTACCATGTATTGATGAAATAAAGTCTATACATATATATATACATGTATATATATACATGTATATATATACATGTATATATACTATATATATATATATATATATATATGTATATATACTGTATATATATATACATGTATATATACTATATATATATATATATATATATATATATATATGTATATATACTATGTATATATATACATGCATATATACTATATATACAGTATATATATATATATATATATATATATATATATATATATATACATACATATGATACAGTGTCACTCTCTCATACACTCTTTCTATCTATCTCTCTCTTTCTCTCTCTCTCTCTAGATATATATATATATATATATATATATATATATATATCATATTCTGCCAAATAGCAAGTCCATATGTGTGCATATTTCTGCTTAAATATGCTTCACACTCGTTCAGTGTAAATACACAGCGTACACTCTGCATGTATACGACTACACGTCTACATGTACATTCTTTAAGATGTTTAGCCCTTACATTGAGAAATATGATTTCCGAGGTGGTTTCCCACTGCCTTGCAGAGTTTCTGCTGGATCGCCACTTCCACGTTTGAGTGGTCTACGGGGATACGACACGTAAATTGTATTATTTTTGTATTTTGTGACAAAACCCGTGAATAACATGAACATTTCTTTCACAATTTTATTTAGAAATCTATTTATGCCTGTCAAGGCATTAGCACTACAATACAAGTACACTGACTGCGGCTACCCACTCGACGTCATTCTGTTTCTAAAGATTGCTATCATTATGTTTCTCTTGCCAAATGTCTTCTAATGCTTGTGAAATTGATTTCAGTTTCACATTAAACAAACCATGCTGAGAATAAACAGTGAATAAAAGTTTCCTAGGCCTGAACATTGATCTGTTACCTGACGAATCTGAAGCATGGTCACATTATTACATTGCATTCGTTTATCCTCTTCCTTCTCAAAAGAGCTCATTGATTGATGAGCTCATTGACTGATGAGCTCACTGACTGATGAGCTTGTTGATTGATGAGCTCATTGACTGATGAGCTCAATGACTGATGAGCTCATTGACTGATGAGCTCAATGTCTGAAGAGCTCGTTGACTGATGAGCTCATTGACTGATGAGCTCTTTGACTGATGAGCTCGATGACTGATGAGCTCGTTGACTTATGAGCTCATTGATTGATGAGCTCACTGACTGATGAGCTCTTTGACTGAAGAGCTCATGGACTGATGAGCTCATTGACTGATGAGCTCACTGACTGATGAGCTCTTTGACTGATAAGCTAGATGACTGAAGAGATCGTTGACTAAAATGAGCTCATTGACTGATGAGCTCACTGACTGATGAGCTCGTTGACTGAAGAGCTCGTTGACTGATGAGCTCACTGACTGATGAGCTCTTTGACTGATAAGCTAGATGACTGAAGAGATCGTTGACTAAAATGAGCTCATTGACTGATGAGCTCATTTGTAATCTCAATGTTTCGTGCACTTCTTTGATATGTATTCTTAGAATGTAAATATTAGCAGTTTATCGCTATCACGTGTGCAGATATGAAATTGTCCAGGAGCCTGCGGTCATTGAATCCAAACTTCGATTTACAAACATTTCTCAATACCCCTCGCTCAATCCGCAACATTACGACGATCTCTGGAGGATAAATATCAGATCTTTTGAGTTTCCTTCGGAAGCCACCAGAATGAGTGAGCCAAAATGTGCAGCAATATTTGGAGCACGCTTCACAACGTACTGTGAAGCCCTAACGAGAAAGGTGATAGAAAACGTGGGTAAACGACGTGAGAACAACTTGATGGAAACATCTGTTACATTCACTCAAGATTTTCTGCTCGAATACTGTCCGTGTTTTCCACCCACACTGAGTAGGTATAATTCCTTTTCTTTATGTTATTGATTGTTCGTAATTAAAACTATTGATTTTTCTGTAACTAGTAGGCCTAGAGCTGTTTTGTGCAAAACAACTATTGTTTTAACGTTTTCATATCTGTATTTAGTACTATTTTCTTAATTCATGTCAGTAATATAATTATTAACTATTATTAATATTAGCAAAACGTATGCTTTGCCAGATTCCTATCTTTTAAAGGACGATTAAACAAAATATTTGAATATTTATTTAAATTTAGAAGAGCATTTGGAAAACTGATGGTGGAAACTACAGCAAATTTAGTTTTATTGGTGTTTTAACTCTTTGCCATATGAAAAAGTTGCATTGCTTGAAGAAAATTTTAGCAAAAACAATAAACTGACCAGTGCAAATCTTCAGCTGCTGCATTCCAAGCTTTAGAAATCTCAGTTTTACGCGTGCAAAATTTTGAAGGAAACGAAAGTAGTTGGTTTATTTTCCAGGTCAAGTAATGGTATAACTTCTTTGCCCGTAATAACCTATATTTTGACAACCACGCTGTAAAATCTCCAAAACTTCGCTGCTGTTTTTCGTGCATTATGTTATCTTATCACTCAATGCTTGCCCACATTTAACGTGATAAATTGGTATGTGGGGCATATACGCTCAGTTCAAAGATTTGTCACAAATGGTTGAAGCCAGAAAGCATACTCTGGCTTCAACCATTTGTGACAAATCTAGAAAGCATACTCTGAATAGCAATAATTATGTAATTTGGATCTGTCAATTGCAATAACACTAGAAGGAAACAAAGAAAGAAGGACAAAATCCGCAATTGAACAAGGGTAATCTGTACACAGGCGTGTTGAGCATCGGTGCATTACTAATCTGAACATATAATGGACTTTTTCTTTAATTCCTTTTATCGTTGAAATATTTTTTCTGTATTTGGATTAGCATCGTATTGTACCTTATTTTTCCTCACAGGCTCGGACTTGTCTCAATAGTGCTCTATGTTGTCAAGGACGAAAATTACACTCAATGCTTTGTTATATTATGCTAACGGATTATGCTAAGTAAGGGAGAGAGAGAACTATGTTTTTTTCTAAAATACACTCAAATATGTACACACACTAGGCCGTCAAAGAGGTTAAAAAATCTAGTATAAAATAAACCTATCTAGTAAGGCATTGTTTGTATTATAGTGGGACGACAGAAGGTAGAAGACATCGTTCATGAGAAGAACCAGACAGAACGTCGAGGTGTCTCAGAGCCGTACCGGGAGCCTGTGCTGCCTGGAGGCAGATGGGCTCCTAAGGACTGCAGAGCTCGACAGAGAGTTGCTGTCATCATACCGTTTAGAGATAGACACAGTCATCTTGAGAAACTGCTCGTTCATCTTCATCCAATGCTACAACGTCAACAACTCGATTATCAGATATTCGTCGTTGAACAGGTTCTGCTTCAACTAATTGCATAAGAATTAGCAACGTCACACTAAAATATCTAGGATATTTCAGTGACTATATTATATTAATATTAGCTGGCTGATTGACTCTGATTGACGGAATTCATCTATCTCTCTCTCTCTCTCTCTCTCTTAGTGCACTGCCTACTGGCATGTCCATGGTATATAGTGCCTCCACTCTTCTCTGTCTTCCGCTTTCCTCTTCATATCCACATATGAGTGGGTCTTTAAATCATCTAGCAAACCTAATCTCGCCCTACCTCTGCCTCTTTCCCTCAATTTTGCCTTCTATATGTATGACCGTTTTTAGACATTTCCTCTTTGAATGTGTCCCATCCAACTCTTCTTCCAATTTATTATGTTAGGGTCTAACATAATAACAATAATAATTGGAAATATTACAATAAATATAATTGAAACTCTAACCCTGGTGTTATAACTAAACGAAATACACTGTAAAATACAACTATAACTTAACTGAACTTGTTCGTTAATTATATCTAAGTTGTTTATATTCCATACGAGCATCATAATTAATAAATAGTGTTACGCACTACTATACAGACGATATAATCCTAAACTCAACTTCCCTTAGATCAGGTCCTCGAATGATAGTTGTTAGAGTGACTCATTTTTTGTGGCTTCTTTTAAACTATTTCTAGAACAAACCCGAGAAGATCTTCAACAAGGGAATGCTGATGAACGCTGGATTCACTGTGATACATGGAACCAAAGATATCCCAAGAAACCGGAAAACCCAGAATTCTTCTCTCTCCGAGGAACCCTCGAATACATACGGGAAGATCTTAAAGTTTACGAAAGGCTTGGATGCCGTTGAATCCGGCACTACACCCAAGAATCTCCATTCTGACTCTAGAAATAGTGACGTCACTGAGTCGTCTTTAAGGAATATCTCTCATAATGTAAACTCTGAAAGTAGAATAGTAGGAAACAGTAGCACCAGGATCAATACTTTGATAGATAGTAATAGTTTAGGTGATACGGGCTCTGCGGTTTTACAGATCGAGTCAGCCGACTTTGGACCCACGCTTTGGGGTTCTTTTGACTGTATTATATATCATGACGTAGACATGGTGCCCGAAGATGATAGGAACATTTACAGCTGCACTAAAAACCCTCGACATGTTGGAGTCTACATCAGCAAATATAACTACACGTACGTAACATCACGTTTATCTCTATCTTAAGTTTCTGTCTCTCGGTCTTGACGCACTACCTAACGGCTGGTCCATTGGAATTTTATGTTATTTCATTTAAATGTTTATTTCTATATGTTTTTAAAAGTAATTTGGTTATGATGCTGAAATAAACACATCTCTCTCTCTCTTTGTCTCTCTCCATGGCATACTATATAACTTTTTAACCAATTCTATTCTCAGCCTTCATTTTAGTCTCTACGAATATCATCTATTTGATACGTTAAACCACTATTATTATAATTTATTATATATTCATTATCAAATCAGATCACATCCCATGCCTCGGTCTTCCTACTACTCTTTTCCCCTGCATTCTTCTTTCAATTACATCTTTCAGCAACATATCCCCTATTAATTTTGTTTATACAAAACACGTTTCAAAAGGCGACCTAGTTGTAATAATAATAACAACAATTAGAGTGCTACAGTCATCAGTGACAACATCGAGCACTGTTGAGACAAAATCTAGCCAGCGAGCAAAAAGAAGGTCCAAAAACGGTGCAAATGTCAAAATCCAGAAAATCAGTCCAAATGTAACTGAGGAAGACAACGGGAGTCCACCTATGTTCCCAAGTGTAAAGCTACATTAAGGTATCGATAAGACATAGCTTACTGTAGACGGATTAACCCCTTAATAGAAGGAGTGGTTTCTATGAAGCGTGAAAAGTGGAATGTGATATGGAATGTCTACCTTGGACCTGCCGCTTGACAGAACACTTGAGAGAAAGATAATTAGATTACTATATTTCTTTATAGTCTTAATTAAACAGTTCTTCACCTTACTGTTCACCTTTGTGCTTTACTGCATTTATCTTGTCTACTTTTAGCTCTGTCTCATTATGTCTATGTGCATGTATTTGCATGTATTTTCTATTTGTATGTGTCACTGATTTGGTGTTGATGCTGAAATAACCACATATCTCTCTTCTCTTGTGTTTATATGCTTGTATATATGTGTGCTAATGTGTGTATCCATGAGTGTATGTACGCTGTTTGCAGTCAGTGTTGTGGGGCTATATTTGGGGGAGCGACGGCCTTCACCCCCCAACATTTTATCTCAGTGAACGGCTACTCAAACGAATATTATGGTTGGGGTGGAGAAGACGATGACATGTTGTTTAGGTTTTTATTTCATATTTTATCAATTTTATTTTAATAATAATAATAATAATAATACTAATAGTAATAGTTGTATAATTTTAATATAAATTTATACTACACATATTGGGTGATTTAATGCACTTTATTGGGATATTTAGGTTCATTAATTGCAATGAAAAACTACCTCAACGCATTAAAATTGACGAGTAATACAACTAAGCTATTACCTGCTATAATATTTGATTGGGCGCATCACTTTGGCACCACTATAACACAACAATGGCACTACTATGGAAGCACCACTATGAATGCATCACTATGGCACCACTATTGTACCACTATGGCACCGGTATGGCACCACTGTGGTACCACTATGGATGCTCCACTATGGCACCACTATGGACGTGCCATCACGGCACCTGTATGGCACCGCTATGGCACTACTATGGCACCACTATGTCACCAGTATGGCATCACCAAGGTCTAAAGCACAGCTACTGCTTGACTTTAACTTAGCTCTCGACTCCACTAGAACATCAGTCTCTTCACTTATCAGTGCACACACTTAGAGTGGCACATTTAACAATCATTTCACCTGATTGCTCTGAATAAATAGGTGTTCAACTAGATAGAGCGCTTCTCCATTTGCGGGCGCTATCGTTTTTATCTCTACTTAATTTGTGTGTTTTTTGTAATGTTGTTTTTCCCTTTTTCAAATTTTCTAATGTTTAAATTTGCTTTCGATTCAATGTGAATATTTCCGTGTGCTTATTTTCATTTCATATGGTGTATGCTACGTGTTGATTTAATAAACCTATTCTCTCTCAGAGAATAATACAAAACTCTAAGCTAATGTAAACTTGGGAAATTAGTAATGTCGTCCGGAAAGCTTTCGCTTTCATATGAATGTCGTAGTAAAGGAACCCAAGATAATAGAACCACGAGTGGTCTAACGTCGGTCTCAATATCTCAGGAATAAGTGCTTGATAAGAGCTAGAGTTAAGTCCCACTTCAAGCTACTTACTATTTCAATGTGTGAAGATGAAAAGTCAGTAATAATATTGGCTGATAAACTCCAACTATGTGAACTGAACTCTCCAAATTATCAACATCGATGTCAACAGCAAAATAAAGAAGATATTGATCAGATATTGCGTCTATATTGGTATTGGAAGGCGTATCGTATGCAGCAATTATCATTTTAGACAGGCACTGAGTGAGTCAGTCAGTGAGTGAGTCAGTAAGTCAGTTTTTGAATGAGTGAGTGAGTAAGTGAGGAATTATTAAATGACTGACTGACTGATTAAATGATTGATTGGCTGACCGATTGATTGATTGATTGATAAAGGTTACGTTGGCAGCAGATTCATTTTATTAAGTACCCACGTTGTGTGTCACGCTATACGATGATCAAGCATGAGCGCGACAAGAGAAATTCTGAGAATCCAAACAGGTTTTTGATTGATTGATTGATTAATTAATTCAAGCTTTTTTGATTAAATCACAAATAATTGTGCTCTCATTTCGGTACTGGACTACACGCATTGAAATAGTTTAAAACAATATCAAAGAAACAATGTTAATATAGCAATTCGAAGTAGACTAAAGATGGTGGTTATTTCACATTGAATGTGTTTTACTTATTAACGGATATCTCGGTGTTATTTTCTCACATTTTGCCCTTTCAGAAAATCTATTGATCGACAAAATAGAATTTTCACTTCAATATTGTAATATTAAATTGAGGAAATAAAATAACCAGATTATAATATGATTCCCCGTGTTGTGCTCGAGTGTGGTTGGACCACTGCTGAATAGGGCAACCGCAAACAATCTGCCGCGTGTACGTAAGAGGCGACTAAAGGCAGGAGCTGAGGATGGCAAGAGGGGATCCACCTCACCATGAAATATTTTCCCCCAGGATTAAATGGTAATTAATCCACCTAACTGAGGAAGGCAACGGGAAATCACCTCAAAAGCCGTGTTTTTCCCAAGCTATAGGCTACATAAGGTATGGATAAGGCATAGACTTTGTGAAGGGATTAAAATGTTGATCTAAGGAGTGCTCTTATGGAGCGAGAAAACAGACTTTGAGTATGAATATATACCTTGAACCTGCCACTTGGCAGTGCACTGAAGAAGAATATGTTTTAATTAATATTTCCCAATTAATATTTATTAACTTAATAAAATAATAAGTTAATAAAATAAAATTCAAGATCATCATATGTAGGTAGGCCTACATGTTTTTTTAGATTTTCCGTAGAGCGAGCTAGATCTTACATTGAAACTCCTTGCACCTCATTATATAATTTAATTTTTATTTTCCTACTTTTCAAACATTATCGTCAATTTAAACACCGTTATCTTCGCTGCTTATTTGAAGGGCCATCTGTAGATCTGAAATTAGCATAATAAACTTCGATGCTCTTAATGTAATCAGAAGAACGTGTTTACTCATTTTCGTGGCATTATTACACTGAATTTAATTCAGCGTAATAAGTGTTACAAGACTTACAGTGATCTTCGTGAATATTACACTTCGGTGTAATAATTTCCAATTAATTAAATAATAATATTAATATAATATAAATAATATTATATTCTGTAATATTATAATTAATATTGATATTATATTATAGGCCTATGCATGTAAATACATATTATATTATGCAGTATATTACTGTTAAATTACATAAATATTCTAGTATTAATAATAATAATAATAATAATAATAATAAATAATAATAATAATAATAATAAAGGTTTAACGTCCGTTTCCTCATACAAGGATGATGTCAGGGACGTCATTATTATTATTATTATTATATAAAATTGCCCTGGGCTGTATAAGGCCCTGGGCTAAAATATAAGATAAAAAAGACTTTATTTAATTAAAAGAAAGATGAAAAATATTTAAAATAGTTCCTGTACGCTCTGGAAGGCATTGATGACTGTAGCACTCTATTTGTTGTTTTGTTATATTTATTATTATTATTATTATTAATATTATTATTATAAACCAATCATTAAATTAATAAACAAATTAAACGCAAAGTTTTAGTAGGCTACTGCTTTTAACTGCAATAGTTTTAGATGTAAGACTTTATTAAAGTGCTCGATTTTGTCATTGATGACAGTAGCACTCTATTTGTTGTTATGTTATGTTTTTTGTCAGTTCTACATATAGTTCCTGATAAATGATAACGTCCCTGACATTGCCCTATGGCGAGGAACCGGACGTTAAATTCTTATTGACTGATTGATTGATATAATTTGTGACTACAGGGTGGTAGCAGTAAAATCGCGCCCTGATGTCTACAGACAGGTTGGCCTATCTAGCGTCAGGTACAGCGTAGTGAGGTCAGAGCTACGACCTCTCTACACCTGGATCTTGTTCGACCTGCCCGAGTCCATAGAACTGCCTGATGGGACAGTTGTGCCTCGCTATGAAAGAACTAAAGATGGAAAAATGAAAAGAGTGGCTTAGTTTCTTATGTGATAATTAATCATCGCCATTTTTTACAATTTATAATGTAATAAAGTTCCTTGATGTATTTTAGTTCAGATTTTATTTTAATTATCGAATAATAGAGATCTCTGTGGTGTGTCCTGGTTGCTTGAAGAATAGACCAACTGTGTAAATATAAGAAAAGGAATTGACTGGAGAGATAGAAGACTAATTTTGAACTTGTACATGAATCAAAGAGCAGTAATCAAAATCCAACAAGAATATTCAGAAGAAGGTGAAATAGGACGTGGAGTAAGACAAGGTTGTAGCATTTCGCCGCTGCTGTTTAACATTTACGCTGAGGCAATGATGGAGGAAGCCATGGAAGACTTGGAAGAAGGAATAAAAGTAGGAGTGAATTTTTTACAAGATGTACGATTTGCAGATGACCAAGGAATGGTAGCGGGCAGCGAGATTGGATTGCAGAAGATAATGGATAGGCTGACTGATAGGTCCATAAGATATGGCATGAAGATTAATATAAAAAAGACCAAGGTTATGAGAGTGTCCAATAATAAAGGTGAAGATAATAACCCAATAAATGGTACGAAATTGGAACAGGTAAGGAGTTTCAAATATTTGGGTCATGCTATAACCGATGATGGGAAATGTGAGACGGAAATATGCAGTAGGATTGCACAAGCAAAAGCGGCCTTTGGTAGTAGAATAGAACTATTAACAAAAAGTCTAAAAGAAAGACACAAAGATAAAGATAGTGAAAACTTTGATTTGGACCACGCTATTGTACGGATGTGAAACTTGGAGCTTAAAGAAGGAAGATATTAGGAAACTGGAGGCATTGGAAATGTGGATTTGGAGAATAATGGAGAGGATTAGCCGGACTCAAAAGGTTACAAACGAGAAGTCCTGGAGAGAGTTGGCACATATAGACAGTTGATAAATGTATTAAGAAATAGGAAGAAGAGATGGATAGGACACATTCTAAGGGGGGAAGGTCTATTAAAGGAGGTCATAGAAGATAGAATGGAAGGAAAAAGAGGCAGGGGCAGGCCGAGATTAGGTATGTTAGATGATTTAAAGACCCACTCATATGTGGAAATGAAGAGGAAGGCCAAAGCAGAGAAGAGTGGAGGCGTTATGTACCATGGACCTGCCAGTAGGCAGTGCACGAAGAGAGAGTACTTTTAATAGAAAAATTCTATTGTATTCTTATAATGTTATTATATTATTGCTATTCTTATTTTTCTTATTATTATTATATTCTATTTAATCGGCGTGCTCCACTTTCATTATAGTATTTTTATTGTACTCATTATTGACTGATTCTTAGCGCTATGCAAGATCTGTCGTGTACTACAATAATAGGATAATAGTACGGGAATTCAAATTAAATGTCGTCCGAATTAACGCCGTGCGACTATATATATATATATATATATATATATATATATATATATATACAGAATATATATATATATATATATATATATATATATATATACATGTATATATATATTATATATATATATATATATATATATATATATATATATATATATATATATGTATATGTATATAAACCGCGTACTTTTTATAAAGAGGTTCGCTTTGTTGAGAATGATGTTCTCTTCGTCAAAACTATGTCTTATCCGCAGTCAAGTGTTTCCCATAAGTTGGAAAAATATGGCTTCTGAAGTGATTTTCCTTTGCCTTTCTCTGAGTTTTGTCATCTTATACAACTGTGTCTGATAAACAGGTAAATAAAGCACAAGTAAACCACTTGCGAGATAGTTGTTACGCCTCTCTGCTTTCTCTGTGTTTCTTAATTCATCTATTTTATTTAGCGCCACTGAGCCATTGAAGAGGTGCCACTGAAGCGCCTCAGAGGCATTGTATTCAGTAATTGCGCAGACCCTCCTTAGGGTTTACACAGCATCACTAGGATTACTACCCCTAGTTAGGATCAACTACACATATATAGACTACAATTATGGCTGATACTAAGGTAGATATGTATTCGTAAATGATAAGCTTAAGTAATTAAGTACTAATCTAAATGCCATTAATTCTTAAAATTATATCATATATTTTTTATATCGAATTATATTGACATTTATGCTAAAAGTAAAAATTTACAGAAGCCACTCATTTTCACAACATAATGTAATTATGAAGCTTAATTCTGAAATGTACGTTAACTGTACATTTGTTTAATTCTACTACCATGTACATCTATGATTAAGTTTAGCATTATGCAGGTGTATAATGCTAAACGACTGCTTCAAAATTATATTTTACTTGCGCACTTTAAATTTTCAAGAATTCTCTGCACTCCGCTGTTATAAATAAACCCCAGGAAAGGTTAACACCCCTGAGGACAAGTAACAATACAAAGAGCCATAAGGGGCGTAAGGATTGTGCACAACATTAGATGGGATCCAAAAAGTGCGCTCCTTTTGACGCATCAAAATCCTCCATCACCCCCTTATTGTCCTGTGTAAACTACCGGCTTCAGTTACAGTTGTGCTGACTAACCTCTACAAGAAAACAGTTCTTCTCATCTTTATTGAAGTTCCTTGAAAGAGAAGAGAAACCTGAACCAGGCAGGCGATGCAGGGGCCCTGATCACAGCAGACAACCCGCCAGTTGAAGTCTATCAAAGGAATGTGCATAGATTTGTTGAGCCTCTTCAATCTCATCGAGTGTGCGGCGTCGTGATGGACTAAGCCTTACTGCAATTTGGTATGATATCTGACTGCGGATAGGTATACAATCTTATTATTCAACATTTTCCCTGAATTAGTAGATCTCCCTGACATTGCCTTATGGCGAGGAACCGGACGCTAAATTCTTATTGATTGAACTCTCTCTCTCCCTCTCTCTCTCTCTCTCTCGCTCTCAGTGCACTGCCTATTGGCAGATTTGTGGCATATAACTCCTCCTCATAAATCTTACCTCTGCTTTTCTCTTCATATCAAAATATGAATTAATTATCAAATCATCCAACATCCTAAGTCTCGGTCTTCCTCTAACTAATTAGTAAAAAAATATAGATATATGGATAAAGTAGTAGTATAAATTTTAAAACGTCGTAGAAAGCCGTAAAGCCGGTGTAACGTCAGTTTCGCCATTCAAAAGGGACATCGGTGATTTGCCAAGCCCAGAATTTTAACCATCACATACTGCTGCAAAGTTTGAATATAAATAAATATTTTGACCTTGCATACGGATTTGCAATCCAATGTCTTACCGACAAAATCAAAGATTATTTTTGAAATAACTTGTATATGATGAATGCATTTAATCATAAAGCCCATATACTCCGTACAACATATCCAAAAATGCTCTTAAGTAAATTAGGACATGTTTTTAATTTTATATAAATTGTGTGGAAAGATTATACAATAGGACTAACTTAGCCTGAAACCATTAGAAGTTATTTCAGATAGTATCGAGGCAATATGACATGTTAAATAGCTAATAGATTGTTGAAAAATTATTCCAGACTCTTTGTCAACTCTCCTCTATCGAAACGTAAAGATTACATATAATTACAGAGAAACAGAGATGACGAAATAGCGACAAATATACAAAATCCAAAACTAAGCAAGGACAGTCTCACTGTATGTCATGTGCATAACCAAAGATAAAATGATTAAATTTAATGCAAGAAAGGAGCTTTCGTGAAAATCATTGGTCAACATAAAACGATTCGCAGTTATCATCACTCACAGCTTTAACCTGTTGGTTGTTAGCTGTTTCATTAGTTGAAACTCATTTATAACTTTTTAAATCAATTTTGAGTGTTTGATAAACACTTCGAATTTAATGCAAATAAGCTCACCTATTGAAAATAATCTACCGCTGAGAAGTATTCTTATTGCAGAAGCACAGGTTTACCAATACTACAATTGTCTTTAACCCCAACTATGAATTGTTTAACCGTGTAAGCCTACTTATTTAACTACGGTAACATGTCTACTCAACCGATAAGTTAATCATAAAAACATGCATGAAATTCATGAGAGTGAATTTAAATAAATAGTATATAAAATATTCAAATATAATATATTTATAATTTTTTTATTCAAATAGGCCTACACAGCAATCGAGCGCTTCAGATCACGGCATAGGTGAAGCATTATTAAGCGAACAACTAATTAAAATAAATAGGCCTACTATCAAATTAATCATGAATTTGTTTCATGCAGCGAATTCAAAGTAATCTCTGAGTTCTCCAACAAACCGATATTTTTCTATAAAATGATTAGTGTATATGCACATGCCAATATGACCAAAATGTTACATAATGGCTCTTAGAACTTCTATTTCGGGTCAATCATACTACCTAAACTGACTTGAATATCATGATTTTTGATCTATGTAGTTTGAAAATATGTAGGCTTAGTTCTCTGTTATATTTTTATATTCAAATGGTGTGTTAGTTGTGTATTTAAGTTTAATTTTAATTTCATGTTGGTCTTAAACAAACAATTACGCTCGTATGTTTCTGCCCCAGTATTGTTATGTTGTTACCCGAATGTGCCTCATCCTAATCTAACGCCCAACTGACATGACTGTACATGTTTAGCGTGATTAAGCCCGGCCTAGTTTAAAATCCAACTCAGTATATTAGCTTAAACTGTTGGTCATGGACCAGACAAGAAAATCTGATGATTTAAATAAAAATGGAGGGTTTAATAGAGTGTGTTATTTATCAAGAGCTCAAATATTCATTATTTTTCACGTAGTTCAACATAATGTAAATAACAGTAGGATGATCGGAAGGTGAGTTCAGGCGTTCATAGCCCTTTGCTGGGTACACTACTACAATGTGTGTAGTTAAAAAAAACAATCCGAGAAAAATTTCATCTGATTGTCACGCTTAAGGTTCAGATAAAGGATTTTAGCGAATAGGCCTACATAAGAGGAAGCTGCGTATTCGAACAACAGTAAAATAAAATAAGAAATCAAATAGTAACTATAATAATAAATAATAATAAAGGTTTAACGTTCGTTTCCTCATACAAGGATGACGTCAGGGACGTCCCCCTATCACTGTCACTTCAAATCGATTCACCCCAAATGATCTGAATAAAAAACATGTGCTGAAGAGAAAGAAAAAGATCCTAAAAGATGCCGGTCCTGTAGTAATAAAAAAACACGCAAGATGAAAAATGACTACGGTGGGAAGAGGGGTATTTTCAACCTACAACGGAAACTGGAAGTAGTAGGCCATGAGCGAAGATCAGGAAGCAGAGAGTTCAAAACCGTAGGAGCGGAGAAAGAAAATGAACGTCTACCTAACGAATTGAGATATATAAAGAAACGACTTGTTTTTAAATAAATTGTTATTATTACCGATACAAGATTCATATTATTATATAAAACATTTTTATAAGTACTGACGTGTGCAATAGTGAAAACATTCTAATAATGAATTAAGCGAAATTATATACATTCCTTAGAGTTTTATTATTTATTTATTTAGTTTTATTTATTAGATCAGACAACTACAGAGCAGTGCATACAACTCACACAGTTGAACGTCGTCAGTTGTAAGGAATCTTGTTTAATATTGTATAAACTGTACATGCTTCAATTAGTATGTTTGAAATAAATCTTCAAAAAATTTATCTTTATTTTAGGATTTTATCTTACCATATATATAGCATATATATATATATATATATATATATATATATATATATTTATATATATATATATATATATATATTTATATATATATAAATATATATATATATATATATATATATATTACCGCTTTTGCTTGTACAATCATATTGCAAATTTCAGTCTCACATTTCCCGTCATCGGTTATAGTCCTTCCTTCTTCAGTGCACTGCCATGTGGCAAGTTCAAGATACATATTCTTACTCAAAGTCTGTTTTCTCGCTTCATTAGAGCACTCCTTAAATCAACAAGTTAATCCCTTCACAAAGTCTATGCCTTATCCATACCTTATATAGCCTATAGTATATATATATATATATATATATATATATATATATATATATATTTATCTACACTACCTATCACTTGGTTCATCATCTGTTAAAGAGAGAGAAACATGTCACAGTCATGTGTGCACGACAGAAGGAGAGAGAGAGAGAGAGAGAGAGAGAGAGAGCAAGAGAGAGAGAGAGAAAGAGAGAGAGAGAGAGAGAGAAAGAGAGAGAGAAAGAGAGAGAAGCAGGTCACAGGCAAGTGTGCACGACAGAAAGAGAGAGAGAAAGAAAGAAAGAAAGAAAGAGAGAGGTAGAAAGAGAAAGAGAGAGAGAAAGAGAAACAGAGAGAGAGAGTCAAGTCATAGTAATTCGTGCCCGTCTAGTATTGGATATATAGATTGTACAGTCTATTCAATTCAGGATACAGCATAATTTATCTTCTATATTCTATATCTAGTTACTCGTTCCTGTGCTTTATCCGGGCCACAGAAGAATAGACTGACCGTAAACAGCGCCGATTGTAATTGGCAGCTGCGCAAGAACTGAGGAAAAGTGCATCAGAAGCTATTATTCTCAGGCTATAAGCGGCATTTAGATCTGAATGAGGCGTTGTCCGTTGTTGAAGTGATTAGTTTGTTGATCACAGAGTGCACCTTACGAAACTCGACTGCAATCTGCGAATAAAAATGTATACCTTGGACTTGTCAAAAGACAAAACAGCAGAAAGAAACACATTAGTAAATAGATACTTTTATATTGTAAATACATTTTGGTTATAAGTTAGAATTGTAGTTATATACCTTTTGATTTCACCAATGGCTAACATCGATAATATTAATGTTTCTGCTAGTGGACCTACGAGAGACCGAAAATATGGGGGGACACAATCAGTGGCATTTCCACAGGGGATCCGGGACCTGGCTTCCCCCCCTTAGGCCCGTCGATAAAAAGTTGTAAACTATATTTTCATTGTTTTTATGGCAATTTCTATGTGCAAATAGGAATATATAAGAGCAGTGGTTAAGGGAGGGGGAGGGAACATAGTTTCACTAGCTCGAATTTTTTCAAATATGGGCCCCATTACAGGCCCATATTTAGGTTGCGTAATTTCCTTTAGGTCTAACTTTCTAAACAATTACAGGCAGCTTAAAAAGAAACATCGAAACTTTTTCCGTACGAATGTCTGTAAGTTTTGTCCTTGTGTGTGCTACAGCTTCAAAGACTTCAAGGGCTAGTAGTAAAGCAAGAATGGTATAATATACATATATATGAGTCTATGCCCGAGCATACACAGTACAACAACTTGCTTGAGCCAGTGGCGATGTCGGTAAGGTACTCGACCGCGGATCAGTATGTGCGGGATTCAAATCCTGGCTACGCCCGTCACTGACATCGCTTTCGAGTGAGGAAGCTGACGTTAACATTGGTTTTACCAGCTTATACCTTTCGAAAATCCATTCAACAATCCACTGACAGTGGCCTTGCCCTGCACGGTAGAAGCAGCTCTGTGCGAAAATTCCTTGAGATTTTCTAAATAAAACTCTGAAAGATAATAAAAATTGCACATACAACTGCCAGAATTCAAAATTGAAATTATTAACATATTAATTTTTACCAGACGTGGCTTCTTGGTTTTTAACAGAAATTTATCCATGACGCAATTGTGCAGAACTTGGTTTACTGTCCATGAATTTATATTGTATCAAACTCCTAAAGCTAAACCTTTATGCACATTTTTCAGAGCTTTTTATCTCCCGATGGTTGATAAGTTGACCTCTCAAGATACAATATGCAGCCGCAACCTCTAGATTGGCCTATATAGTTTCATCCCGCTTAGCTCGGCTAGTTGGTAGTCTTCCATATTTCGTCACTCTCCCTCAACATCGGTAACTCAGCCATATAGTCTCCTATATACTACTAAAGTATGTGACAGTATATAGCCGAACATGCGCAGTATAACTACGACTATGCCAATAATTAATATCATGGAAGCGTATCAGTTTACCACTTGATCTAAAGCACGGCTCTATAAATGTACGTAATACTAACACATGGAGTTATTGAGCGACCTTGCAAATACAAAAAAAATTCGTACATAAAGTATATATATTTGCTCCTAAATTCTGGGGGGACATTTGCGTGCGTGTCCCCCATTCTAAATTCTTGGGGGGGGTGTCCCCCCTGTCCGCCAGTGGTTACGCCAATGTATATATATATATATATATATATATATAGGCCTATTTATATTAGATGTCTATTTCAAGTCTCGAAGCTTTTTAAAATTGCATCACCACTCCTTATTTTGCTTGAACTTTTTAAAAGTCGCTTCACTTTGTAAACTCATCTTGATAGCGCTTCACTCAGCGCTGTCAGGCACTGCTTTAAGGTTACCTACATTATGTAATAGTTAGCATTTTTGGCAAACAATCGCTTGCCGCTAATGATATCTACAGTATATATCTAGCCTCAGCGACCTCTCGTGATGTAACAAGACTGCCGATCCGGAAGAAGAAATGACCACTGCTGTTTAGCCAAGTCTTATGTATAATTTGATCATTGATAGATTGTATAATTAAATTATACAATATTAAACATAACCATCGGCACATTCGTACTTGTGTATATTCGGATAGTAGGCGACGCTATGGTTGAGGTTTAAGCATATTATTACTGGAAAGTATGACAAATTAATTAATATTAATTATGATTAAGTAAATTATAAGTTTATTAAGGTAGGCTAATTACATAAATTTAAAATGTAACTTTTTAAATTTTAAGTTACATGTAAATAAAAATACCTTCAATTAAACTAATTATTTTTTAACCTAGTAAACTTAATTTCATTAAGTTAATAAACCTGTCTATTTTATGGCAGCATATCGATAAGATACTCGATCGCTGGTCAGTATGTGCGGGGTTCAAATCCTGGGCTCGCCCGTCATTGACATCGGGTTCGAGTGATGAATCTGACGTTAAAATTAGCTTTTTAGCTTTTAGCTTTAGCTTTTTTAACATTATATGCAAGTCAATCCACGAACATCGAACAGAATATAGTCAGTTGGATAATTAGTTATTTCAAATATTAAGTGAAAGTGCTATCCATATCAATATTTTATAGATTGCTATTTATAAAATAAATATTCCTCTCTATTTTTTTTCTCTCTCTCTCCCTCTAGTGTTATGTCAAGTGATTGGTCCAAGGTACACATTCGTACTCAGAGTCTGTCTTCACGTTCCATAAAGGCACTAGATAGATCAACAAGTTAAATTCTTAACGCATTTCTTCATTATAACGTATAGCTCTATTGCTCAGGATAATAACATGGCTTATGAAGTTGTTTCCCGTTTACTTCTTCAATTTTTGCTATAAAGAAACGTGCAGTTAGCAGTCGGCCTATTCTTCATTCTTCCGAAAAGAACACGAGAAAAATATTACATATATATATTTATAGGCTGATATAGACTGATAGGTAAAAAGAGATATACACTGATATGTAAAAAACATAAAGAGATAAAAAAACTATAGAAAGAGGTAGATAGAGAGAGAGAGAGAGAGAGAGAAATAGAGAGAGAGAGAGAGAAAGAGATAGTTTGAGAGGGTGAGATAAAGAGACACACAGTGCGATAGAGGGAGAAAAGAATATGATCTAGTAGACAATTCACATGAAGCCAAACTCTTATTCAAATAGCCAAACTAGCAAGAAAACAGACATCAATATCATAGTGATCTGATCAACTGATGAGCACACAGCAGGCTACCAACATGCATTGAGGGCAGAGCTATAGAATCGAGCATTGGATTCAAAGGGTGCACATATACTACAGATAAATCGATATTTCATGATAATATCCATTACAAGTTACAAAATATTTAGACGGATTAGTGTATGTAAAGATCCTATACATTTAGTTGTTCTGGCTTTTAATATATAGTCAACTAATCCCGGAACCTTTGACGACCGGGAATTGAATTCGCTTCAGGATAGGTTATTGAAGATATCCTTAACCTTACCTGAGATTTCACACACTAAGCTATTTTGATGCAATTCCTTGCTTGTTTGAGCATTTTGAACTGGTGTCAAAATACTTAAAATAATTAACATTATTGATTGATCTCTGTATTGGTGCTTTATTGATTGATATCTACAGTGATGTCACGTGTTCCGGTAAAGTGCCGCACCCTGGTGATAGCTTGTGAGCTTATTCAACTGTTTCTTTTCATTTTCTTATTTCAAAGAACCGGGAGTAGGTTGGTATATATTCTACATTATTTCTATTAAATAGTTAATTGTTAGTCTACAACTTATTTGATAGTCTAAAAGAGTGATCGGGTTGCAGAAAGATGTAATGGGAAAGAGAATTAAATAAAAATGTATTAGAAGAAGATCGAGATATTGGTTATTGGACAGTTCGTTATTGAGTTGAGATACAAAGATAAAACGAAATACAGCCCGGTATGTCGATACAAAAATATCGATATGAATAATCAGCAGCGAGATAAGATTTGGTACAAAAGTACAAATTTTTAACAAACATCCAAGGCAACTGTGTAAACATAATGGGTTCTTTCTCTTTTATTCTATTGCCCAATGGCACATCCATGGTTTAACAACGCCTCCACTCTTTCGGACTTCCGATTTCTTCTTCATGTTCACTTAGGTGTCATTCTAAATGCCCGTTTCAAATTTCTTAATAGTGTAAGGGTACCGTCATAAAGTTTTGCTTGACAAATACTGAGGTGAATCGAACTCTCGTGAATTTGAATACCATGCAGCCGCTCTGATTTGAGAGTAAAATCTCGGACATTAAATGCACTGGTTACACGGACTATGGTCTAAATTGCCGTCCGATTTAAACATGTGATACTAAAAGTGACAGATATCAACGTAGTTGATCATTTCACTGTAATGTGTGTATATGTTTAAAGCGTACCTTAGTGAACATGAAGTCTAGTCAAATTCAGCCTATGAGTCACATTATAGAGTCACGTGATTTGTAGAAGTGTTCTGATAGACTCCAGTTAGTTAGCGTTTCGTTGACAAATTCACTAGTAAATCATTATTGCGTGATGAATGTAATCAAATTAGTTTTCAATAATTAATATATACGCTTTTATTACTTTCTGTTTTATTGGATTATAAATGAGAGATATGTTTTATTTTCAGGAATGACAACCAGTTTTCTATTTATTGTTGCAGTTATTAATACACTGCTAGCTAATTATTAGTATTAAACAGTAATTATTAAATAATCAAAATTATTTATTTTACTATCAACAGATATGATCTGGTTTACGAATCTAAGAGTATTGAAAAGCGGCATAAATTTGCAAAGTTTAACTTGAGTTCTTCTCGACAGTTAGATTCAACATATCCCTCGCTCAATCCACTACTGTATGGCGATCTCTGGAGGCTAAATATCGACTCATTTGAGGCTCCAGAAGAAGTGAAGGGAATAAATGAGACGGAATGTGCTGCAGTGCTTGGAGCCCGCTTCACAACTTACTGTGAAGCCCTAACTAGAAAGGTGATAGAGATTGTGAGCAAACGACGGGTGAACAACTTGGTGAAAACGTCTGTGGAATTCACTCAAGCCTTTCTGCTCGAATACTGTCCGTGTTTTCCTCCCACACTGTGTAGGTATAATTGCATTAGTATCAAAATTACTGATTGACACTAAGAGACTTGACGTCGTTATAGAGCTATAAGGAGCATCTAGTTTTATTAAGATAGATACATTTCTCGTAAGCCTTGATATTTATCACTTGCCTTTAAATTCACATAAGAATAATTAGTAAATATTCTTAATAAAAACAGCAATCCAACAATTGTTCAGCAATTAAATTATTGAAGAGATATTAAAACTTGGGATATGTTAGAATTAATTTGAGTGCTGATGGGATAAGGGATAGGTTGGCTCTGTCGAGATTGGGATGGTATGGTCAGATAGTAAGAAAGACAGAAGAGGTTGTAATAAAGAAAGTTTGGAGGGATGAGATGGATGCTAAGTTAGAGGGATAGACCACAACTGACGTTGATACAGTAAATATGGGATTGACTGATGATATGGTATGAGACAGAGAGGAGTGGAGAAGGTCTAATCGTATCCGGCCTAGCTAAGCTGATATACAAGGTTCGATGACGTTGATGCTATTATAACTGATGGCAGGAATGCCATCAGTTATGTCATCAATGCTCGCTTATTTTCATGGAAGAAACAAATTGTCATCATTGTTCCTTAATCTTTTCCTTAAAACATTAAAAGTAATTTTTCAAACGGGAGGTCCAAGGAAGAGATTTATTCACATACATGTAGACGATTTGCTAATTTTTAAAACTAATCAAGCACTAACATCTAGAATAGTTCATCACGGAGGAGAGCGTTTCTGTAACACATATGAAACCAATGAGTTAATTTTTCTGCTATAATTTACTGAACTACTTAACCGAATTCAAAATCGATACTTAACCCAACCCTTGGCTCAACTCAATACATTGCCTTTTTCAACCATATATTCTGCACTTCGTCGTGGTTTTCATTTCAAATGCTCTATATTTTCGTGGACGACAGTAGCCTACTCATCATGCTATTGTTGTTAATGTCATCGAATAAAATCCAATTTTATGGATGTTATTTAACTTTTTGTTTTTCAGTTGGTAGACAGAATATCTCCAACATTAATCACAATAGGAATAAAAAAGAACCTGCGGGTGTCTCAGAGCCGTACATGGAGTCTGTGCTGCCTGGAGGCAGACGGGCTCCTAAGGACTGCAGAGCTTGACAGAGAGTTGCTGTCATCATACCGTTTAGAGACAGACACAGTCATCTTGAGAAACTGCTCATTCATCTTCATCCAATGCTACAACGTCAACAACTCGATTATCAGATATTCGTCGTTGAACAGGTTCTGCTTCAACTAACTGCATTAGAACTAACAAAATCTCTAAGAACTATTTGAAACATTTAGTGATTGTAATATATTGCTCGATTCTTTATTAGGTTGCTTGCTTCAAGAATTGTGGTTTCATTTTTATGCCGTCAATTGTTGTACAACTGTTTTTCGAACTTGCACGCCGGTTGGTTGGTACTGCTTTTTCGCTTTTTCGCTAGTAAGTTTTGAAAATTTTCAATTGTACATGTATGTTTGGTTCTTCTTGCGTGTTTGCTGGCTGTCAACTAGATAGGGAATATATATATATATATATATATATATATATATATATACTCTCTTTGATGACCTTGTGATTATTGATTGTATGTATACTTGTATGTGTACTTCAATAAATATAGTTCTCTCTCTCTCTCTCTCTATGTTTGATCGAATACATAGCTAGTAAAAATTTTGCAATTTTTGCAACTTGGGTACATAATACACTTTTGCAGTAATTATTCCTGTAGGTGTGGAAACGGAGTAAACGTTCTACAATGATTATATTCTTGGCATTTTTTCTAAAAATATTCAATACTGAAACAAAACAACGTTTGTGTAGTAAATGAATTTATTTTTATCAGAAGTTACTCGGCTGTTTTTATATTTAAAACAAAGTTGATAATAACAGTTAGTGTGAATACAACATAAATAAAATGTACTTCCTCTCCGCGTGTTTCTTAACTACGGTTCACTGGTATAAAATGTTTCGTAAGAATTTCAGCCTAATTTGTCTTTTTCAACAGTTGTATGTTGTGCTAAATACCGCTTAAACATCTTGACTAATGTGGCAAATTAATAATATAGGAAATGTAAATACGAATATACCACAATAAAGTTATAATTAGAAACCTGACACTCAATATAAAGCTGATTTATTTAGTACAGCACTTCGTCCCAATTGTAGATCAGTTAGCAGTGTTATGCACTGCTGACTTGCGCTTTCATGCGCCTGAAAAATAACTTCTCAATTACTCAAGCACTCAACCACAAAGCACTAAGATCCAAACCAACGTCAGACAGGTATTCGGTTGGTTAGCGCCTAGGCTCCAGAAATTGTAGCACAATTTTATAATCTCGACCTTAGTTAAACTGGGGTCAAGAGAAGATGATGTTGATTATGACGATGATGATTATTATTGTATTACTCTTAGAACAATCCAAAGGAAATCTTCAACAAAGGCATGTTGATGAACAGCGGGTTTGTAGAAATACACGGTGATGACGCATTCCTCGAAACCCATACTATACTCTCCACAACTCCTCAAGCAACAGTTCAGCATATCCATTTAGACTACCTAAAATCTACGTTGACGATTTGACTGAGAATGGAAAGACTCCAATCCATACAGTCACAGAGCTGATCACTCCATCATCCCATGCAGCAATAGATTCAGTACAATTTCAGTCCAGTCTTGACGTTCAGAACAGAAACTACAAGAGAAGTAAACGATCTGATGAGCGAATTTCTGGAAAATCTGGGAAGAGTGGAAGTAAATCCAAACCTTGGGGTTCATTCGACTGCATTATATTTCACGACGTGGAAATGGTGCCTGAAGATGATCGGAACTTATACAGCTGCACTAAAAGCCCTCGACATGTTGGGTTATATAGGGTGTCGCATAAGTTCGTATACCGTTTTCAAATTGCAGTAATTCGGCTAGTAAAGGTCGCATGTTCATAAAATTTCGTATTCGTGTATAATAGATGTGAATTAGATGTTGGTGCAAGTTTATTTTCATTAGACCTGGAAATGACGTCACACGGCGCTGTCGCGCAATGTGACCCATTTTCTGACTGGCGCAGCTAGAGACACGCTGTGGCTGCATGCAGCGCGTGCCTGGAAATTACCTGATGTTGTCGTCCAGGACCGCAGTCAAGGCTAATCAACGTGTCAATGTTATTGTTCGATGAGGCCGCGTATAATTTATAATATGGATAAAATTAAAATAATACAATTACGTGCACAGGCAGTAGTATTGGCTAAAGAAGGATATTCGCATAAATGTATTGCACAAAAGTTAAATCGGAGTAAGTGTTGGGTTACGAAGTGGGTAGGTCGAAGCAAATTTGACGAAAAACTAGTGGATATGAAACGTAGTGGACGTCCGAAGATACTGTCTAATACAGCCAAGCGTCTCATCCAATCCGCAAAATACAGACGTGGACAGAGTTTGCGCCGTATTTCAAATCAACTGAAAATTCGTAATGAACGTGCTTCTAAGGACACAATTCGCAGATACATGGTTAATGACCTGAAGTGGAAGAACTGGCGTCGCAAAAAAATTCCACTGTTGACTGATGCTCACAAGGTGAAACGTATTAAGTTTGCGCGTGATCATCGTAATTGGACTGTTCAGGATTGGTCAAATGTTCTGTTTACTGACGAGTCACCCTTCAAAGTGTTTTACATACCCAATCCCAAGAACGACACTGTGTGGGGATCACAGGAGAGTAATGTTCCTCCCGCTGCTCAAATGAAGTTCAGTCCCTCGGTTATGGTTTGGGGCGGAATGACTGCACACGGATTAACGAGTCTGCACTTCATTCCGAACGGTACACGACTTAACTCGGATTATTACATTGTAAACATACTGGATAAACTCGTCAAGCCAGCGTTTCAAAGAATCGTAACCGGCGGCAACGTTACTCGAGTAAAGCTGTTCAATGACAATGACCTTGGCATCTTTCAACAGGATGGTGCAAGATGTCATACATCAGCCAAAACAACAAGATGGTTGGAAGACAACATTCCATCGTACATTAAGCCGAAGGACTGGCCACCGAACTCTCCAGACCTTTCTCCTATCGAGAACCTGTGGAGTATTCTGTCGTTTAGTGTCTACCGCGATCCAGAGCCCACGAATGTTGTGCAGCTGAAACGTCGTCTACAACAAGCTTGGAGATCAGTGAAAGTGGAAATACTTCAGACATTAATCAAATCTATGCCGGATAGAATACTCGCTGTCATTAAGCAAAAAGGAAATACTATAAAATATTAGTTTTTGCGAAAATGTGACGTCATTCAGAAAAATTTCAGTTTCTACTTAATTACTTGTACGATTACAAATTAAATTGTACCCATATATTTTATTTATCGTGTCTACATACTGTCCAAATTTGGTTTAAAACGGTTAAGTAGTTCCAGAGTTAATGCAATTTGAAAACGGTATACGAACTTATGCGACACCCTATACCTTAATAAGTTTAATTACGAGTGAGTACCAGCACTAATGCAGATTTTCTCTTTCTCTCTCTGTCTCTATTTCTCTCTTTCTTTCTTTCTCTCTCTCTCTCTCTCTCTCTAGTCTTCTGCCAAACGTCTCACGTCCAAGATATATATTCATACGTAAAGTCTGCTTTCGCTCTCCATATGGAACACTCCATAGATCAACAGTTCAGTTTCCCTTCACAAATGGCTTTGCCTTATCAATACATTTTCAATATATAGCCTATATCTTGGAAAAATGTATGGTTTCTGATGTGGTTCCTTTGCCTTCCTCAGTTGTTGCGTAGCCGCCTCATATTACACGTGTAATTCATAATTCACATGTGAATTCTAAGGTTTGCAACCCAGAAGTCCACGGGTCTCAGCTAATTCTGCCATCATTCAATGAGAGCCCATTTCTTTTGCCTATATAATAGAATCAAAACTCTTTTTATAATGATCTTTTCAGAAAGTGCTGTGGAGTGAATTTCGGAGGAGCGACGGCTTTTACCCCCCAACATTTCATCTCTATAAACGGCTACTCCAATGAATTCTACGGTTGGGGAGGTGAAGATGATGATATTCAACTCAGGTGAATATGTCTAACTAATTTCATTCGTTTGAAAACACATAAAATATTAAATAAGCATCTGTGCTTACTGGCCCAGTGTGCGGTATGTTGTTCCATATTCGTATGACTTTTATTGCTTGACAATTACAATACGTAATGTGCATTTCACAAAGTTATATCATGAAGTGCCTCCTTTCTTGCTAATGTTAACTGTAGACGTGCATTGCAATGGCAATCAGGAAGCTCTTAACTGCCCGAATGTCGCTTCTCCCACTTGTAGAGCTACTGCGTGAGTCACAGTTACTACTTCATTGCTTATTTTACGTAGTTACGTTATGAAGATTGGACTTTTCATGCCAGCTCTTTGCAGAGCTTAGATACTGCTCACATAGCAGCTGGTGTTTAGATCAGTTATTATCAATTGCCATTAAATCGTCACTATCCATTTAACTTACTAAGCTGTTTAATTATTATCATCAAACACTGCCGATTAAATGCTAAAATTGAATTGTGCAGTCTAAACATCTCTCTCTCTCTCTCTTTCTCTCTCTTTCTCTCTCTCTCTCTCACTCTCTATCAATCTATCTATCTCTATCTCTCTTTCTCTCTCTATCTCTATCTCTATCAATCTATCTTTCTCATTCTCTCTCTCTCTCTCTCTATCAATCTATCTCTTTATCTATCTCTAACTATCTCTCTCTCTCTCTGTCTCTTTCTGTCTCTCTCTCTCGGTAGTTATTCATGCGGATGGTTTCGGGTTTTACACGACTAGCCTGCAATGGCATTTTACATTTGACACATTCCTGGCACGGATAGGAATCCATACCTCTGACGTCACATTCTTGTAAAAATTAATTTAGTAATTAATTCACTTTTTCAATATCGTTTTGGAGGATTATTTAATTGATTGATTCACTCATTGAATTACTGACTGAATTATTCTGTTAATAGGAGTTATTTGGTAATAATAACTTATTAATAATAAGAATTAATTATGATTAATAATTATTAATAATAACTATTAATAAATAATTATAAACAATAAATAGTAAATAATAATAATAGTTGCAATAATTGATAATAAAAAGTTTGACTTTGGCCTATTGATAAATAAATTACTTGACTGATGGCTTGACTTTTTTCATTTTTGCCAAATCTTCGCTCACAAAGGTTAAAGTGGCAGAAAATTTCTTACATCTGGTACCCACGTTGCGTGTCGAGATATACGATGCTGCGACATGAGAGAGATCTTAGAAATTCCGTCAATCCTAACAAGTAATCATTGAATTTGTCATTTTGTCCACTGCGATAAGCCAGCATTTCTGTGAATTAGCATGCCTGATCTGCAAATAATTTTTGTTTGTTTACAACTAGTAGTAAATTTACTCAAATTAATTGAATGTGTGTTGCGATGTGAAGTAAACATTTGGTCTACTTTTTCTGACCTACGTTTGTTTTATGTCTAATCTACTTTTGTTCATTATTCTTAAATTTGTGTGCATTATTTTTACTAAGATTATTTTAAACTATATAGTTTTTATAGTAGACCTAATAGGTTGAATTGTATTAAAGGTATATAATGGACATTTTAAAAGGTCGTAGGATGAAAGCTTTGAACTGGATTATTAAAATTTAAATCATAAACTAAACATCTTCTTGAATTTAATCATCATCATCATCTTCCCTTGAATCCCATTTCAACTAGAGTCTGGATTGAAAAGCTGTGTAACAATATCTAGAGCATGGGCGCTCACCAACCGAATGCTCTTTCTGACGTTGGTTTAGATCTTAGTGTTTTGTCGCCTTTTATGACACGGTTGGTCTATTCTTCAGCAACCCGGTCACAACACTGCCCATCCTTAATATAGATTAAATTACATAATAATTCTTATTTGTGCTGTTATATGCAGATAGATAATTTAATATAGATTAAATTAAAAAATAGTTGTTATTTAAATTGAGGTATTTGGTGCAGATGCGTAAATTTATATAGATTAAATTGGATAATTATTATTATTGTTACGCAGACGGTTCGCATATAAGTACAGACCAGAGCTGTACGGTTTGGTTGGCCTATCTAGCGTCAGGTACAGCGTGGTGAGGTCAGAGCTACGACCTCTCTACACCTGGATCTTGTTCGACCTGCCCGAGTCCATAGAACTGCCTGATGGGACAGTTGTGCCTCGCTATGAAAGAACTAAAGATGGAAAAATGAAAAGAGTGGCCTAGTTTCTTATGTGATAATTAATCATCGTAATTTGTTTATAATTTATAATGATATAAAGTTTCTTGATGTATTTTCGTTCAGATTTATTTTAATTATCGAATAATGGAGATCTGTATGGTTGATAACAGTAGAAAGTATTTGAGTATGTTGTGGAAAACTTCACTAGTAGGTTCTGAAAAATTTTTAATTTAAATTTGTACTTGTAATTGGCAATCCATACCAACGTCAAAAAGGGCATTCGGTTGGTGAGCGCCTAGGCTCCAGTAATTGCCACAAAACTTAAACGAATGGATAAAATAGGGGATTGACTGATGATATGGTGTGGGACAGGGAGTACTGGAGAAGGTCTATACGTATCCCGACCCTGGTTAAACTGGGATTTAAGGGAAGATGATGATGAATTGTGCCCCGCTATGAAAGAACTAAAGATTGAAAGAGAGTTCGAGTAGCTTGATTGTAAATAATCGGATTTCCTCTGTATTAGTTTGCATGTAGCAAGGTCCAAGGTGTATATTCCTGCATTTAGTCAGTTTTCACGTTCAGTGGGTGTCCTTCGATGAAAAATTGATATAGGCCTATCGTGTCACAAAGGCTAAGCCTTTTCTAATCTTAATGTGCCCCTTAGCTGAAGGAACCGTGGTTTCTGAGGTGGTTTGCTATTGAATTCCTCAGTCATTCAACGACACATGCAGTGTAGATGGTTTATTCAAGACACTAAGCAGAGAGAAATATAGGATATTCGCTCATTTATTAACAACTCTCGCCATTTTTTAAAATTATTTTGTTTTGTAATCTCTGACTTAACAAATAAAATATTATGTGCCTAATATCTGATTTCAATATTTTTCTCATTCAATATTATCATGGGTAAATTTAGCGAATTTAGCCTGCACTATTACTTACGGTCTAAGATGATTGAAGATTGTCTTGTATTTAAGAATTTTATTGCGGCATAGGAAATAATTATTTAAGTGCAGTCCTTTAAAAAGTTACTGAAGTCAAAAAACGTAATTTTATTTGTTTAATATTTTGACTACTTTTAAATGGCAGGTCCATTGCATATGGATGTTACAAGTTTGGTCTCAATTTCGTTTGTCCGTTCAGATGCCAATCTTGAATGTTCTATACTCTCTAAGAACATCATCCCTCTTCAAAAGTCTAAAATAATAAACAAGTTTTGTTAATAATAAATGATTGCGTTATATAAGCACTACAACATTAGCAAATTGCGCTAGAATCTTTAGAAAGTAGTAAGTCTATTTTACATCTGAGGCTATAAAACTACAACCATATCTTATAGCTACAAAGCTATGACTCTTTCCTTACAGAATATTTCAGGAATGATTCCAGTGAGATTATAATTTATGACCATCTGCTTATTAACGTTGTAAAAGGCGCTAAGCGGGAAGGCAATTAGAAACAACTCCAATAACCGTTTTATAAAGTTAAATGTTAATTATGCTAAAATGCTGTATGTTTTGTCAAACACTTTAGAGAAATATTTTAAGTTACAATAACAGACTATATTTATTAATACTATTATTATAGATAATAAACATCTTGCACTAAGCAGCCATACTGCAATATTACTGAAGTATTGTCCTGCACTTCACAAGCGTATTAAATCTATTGTCATATCTCATGATCTTACAGTCATTTGTAGCTGCAGGTTAAATGGAAGTCAATTGAGTAAGCCTATACTGCTAAGTTTACGCTTCCACTGGTATAATGCTTGTACAGGACACCCATACTGTATATATCATATATATATATATATATATATATATATATATATATATATATATATATGATATATACAGTATGGGTGTCCAGTATATATATATATATATATATATATATATATATATATATATACTGGCTAAATATATTGTATATATACAGTATATATACAGTATATATATATATATATATATATATATATATATGTATACTGGCTAAATATATTGTATATATACAGTATATATACAGTATATATATATATATATATATATATATATATATATATATATATATATATATATATGATATATATGGACAAAACCGACGGACGAACACAGACGTCCAAAACAACGACGTGGAAACGGACGTTAAACCATTATATATATATATATATATATATATATATATATATATATATATATATATATATTATGCTTCTTCTAGTGCCCTGCCTAACCGCAGATCAATAGTATTTAGCTATTCCAATCAACATATTCATAAATACGTATATATATATACATATATATATATAGGCCTATATATAAATATATATAGGCTTATATATATATATAATTATATATATATATATATATATACATATATAGTTTTTTGCGATGCTTCTCAATGGACTACCTGCCAACATCTCTCCTCGCTTCGTTGCCTCACTGCAGCTAAAGTTACTGCAGTTCTACAGTTTGCATGAATTCTTAAGTGCCTCGAAAGTGCATGCTTATAAAGAAAGCTGTAAAAATAAGCTACATGCAAGCATACTAATGCTGTCATTCACTACATGAAAGTCCACAGTATATTTTTGCACTTAAGTCGATAGAATGCTTAACACTTTTCGTGCGTTATATCCAGTAATCCGAGACAACTTCTACATTAAAGTATAAAAAACATAAATCTTTGAAAATATTTGTATTTTATTCTAAAGCAATTAATCTAATAGATTTTTAGCTATAGTATGTGTCCATATACATACATATATATATATATATATATATATATATATATATATATATGCATAGACTAGAAATATATACAGTATATATATATATACATGTATATATACGTATATATATATATATATATATATATATATATATATATATATATATTATATATATAAACGTTGGTTTCGGTCGCGCAATTATATGGATGTGAAACATGGACCTTAAGGAAGGAATATATTAGGAAACTGGAGGCATTGGAAATGGGGATATGGAGAATAATGGAGAGGATTAGCTGGACTCATAAGAATACAAATGAGAAAGTTCTGGAGAGAGTTGGTACAGATAGACAGTTGATAAATGTATTAAGAAATAGAAAGAAGAGATGGATAGGACATATTAAAGGGGGGAAGTCTATTAAGGGGGGAGGTCTTATAAAGCAAAATGAAAGGCAATAGAGGCAGAGGCAGGCCGCGATTAGGAATGTTAGATGATTTAAAGACTCACTCATATGTCAATATGAAGAGGAAAGCGGAAAAAAGAGAAGCGTGGAGGCGATATATTCCATGGAAAAGTCAGGCCAGTAGGCAGTTCACTAATATATACTATATATATATATATATATTAATATATATATATATATATATATATATATATACATATATTCACATATATATATAATCTCTATTTCGCCAAGTTAATGGCAGCATGAAACAAATAAAAAAGAAATGAAACACAACATCACTCAACCTACAACCTAAAGAAAAAAAAGAAAGTAAAAGTGTATAATTAAACGTGTATATATAAATATATATACATACATACATATATATATATACATATATATATATATATATATATATATATATATATATATATATATATATACATGTATACAGGGGCGTCCACACAACGCTAATATCGACGCAAGTTGCGTTGGTGACAAAAAACGGGGAAGTGAAAAAGGTTATACGGTGTTTTAAAATGAGAGGGGAAAGTTGAAACCTCTCTCTCTCTCTCTCTCTCTCTCTCTCTCTCTCTATATATATATATATATATATATATATATATATATATATATATAGGCCTATATATATATACACTGTGTTTTGTATAACTGATACCCCAAATTATTTCAACAATAAAGTCGTAAGAAGTGGACAGATGTTCTTAAAATTTACAGTACTTGACCAGCAGCCAATTCTACCACAATAGAGAAATTTCGTTTGAATATCTTTAATAACGTGAAAGTTAGTTTTGTGAATAGGAGTGGGGTCAGTTAAGAAATTTCCAATACAGGATTACGGGCTTGTTACAAGCAGCGTAAAATTATCTCTATAAAACTAATAGCGAACACGTCACAAAATTTCAGCAAATGCTATTTTGAAGAGCGAACACTTCTTTTAAAATGACGTAAAATACGTGCTGATATGTTCTTAATTGATAAAATTATTGAACTTTTAATGCATGCATTGCATGTATGGGTACAACTGCTATCACCGCAAGCACTGCCGCGGCGTCCTCTAGCGCCACAGTTAAAATGACTCCTTGTTTATTCTCTTCATGCAATGCATGCATAAAAAGTTCAGTAACTTTGTCAATTAATATAACATCAGCACGTATTTTACGTCGTTTTTAAAAGAAATGATTGCTCTTCAAAACAGCATTAGCAGACATTTTATATTGTGTGTTAGATGGTATTTTTAAAGAGATAATCTACACTAAATGTAACACGCCTGTAATCCTGTATTAGAAATTTCTTATCTGACCCCTCTCCTATTCGCGAAACTGTAACTTTCACGTTATTAAAGTTATTCAAACTAAATTTCTCTATATTTTGTAAAATTGGCTGCTGGTGAAGTATTGTAAATTTCAAGAACATCGGTCAACTCCTTACGACTATGTTGTGAAACAATTTGGGGTATCAGTCATAAAATACACAGTGTATATATACACACAGTATAAATACATGTATATATTTACATATATATATATATATATATATATATATATATATATAAGCCTATATATAGATATAGATTTAGAAATATTTACAAATATTGATATATATATATACATGTATATATATATATATATATATATATATATATATATATATATATGTATATACATGTACATGTATTTACATACATGTATATGTGTATGTATGTATGACGTCCTTGCCCAGTAAATGCTAGTCGAAGCTGAGGAAGGCATAGGGGTCCACCTCGTCATAAGCAGAATCCCTCAAGAATAATGGTGTATCAAATGAAAGGTTAGTCGAGAGGGAAATTTTTATTCAGTCTAGTCTAATTAGATATGACAGTTAGTCAAATGATTAGTCTAGTCTAATTAGATATGAAAGCTAGCCTAATGAATAGTCTAGTTAAATTATAAATGACATCTGGCCTAATGATTAGACTAATCTAGTTAGATATGACTGCTAGCCTAATGAATAGCTTAGTCTAAGTAGATATGACAACTAGTCTAATGATTAAACTAGTCTAATTAGATATTACTGCTAGTCTAATGAATAGTCTAGTCTAATTAGATATTACTGCTAGTCTAATGAATAGCCTTGTCTAATTAGATATTACTGCTAGACTAATAGTCAGTCAAGTCTAATTAGATATGACAGCTATCCTAATGAATAGACTTGTCTAATTTGATAGATAGCCTAATGATTAGACTAGTCTAACAGCTAGCCTAATGAAGTAGATATGACAGATAGCCTAATAGTCAGTCTGTTTCGTTGAGGTGAGAGTGGAGAGTCACACAAGATCATCAGCACGCTAAAGCCAATGGACTAGACCACGATTATTTACATGTATGAAGTAAATATTGGCTACTATACACATGTGCGTACCATTCTAATGCCATGCCAGGCACTTTGACTCACTTCTATACACTTCCTGTCAATGAAGAGTTCACAATGAATACGTACACATGTGTCTGTATATGATAGCATTCGTTTACCTCAGAGCATGTAGCTCAACGTTTATCAGGTTAATAACCTGCTTAATGGTTATCAGAATGACAATAGTCTACAAAATCTAATGCAAGTTGTTTACTGGGTATAAATCAAATTTCCTTTAAGGGTTAAATTCAACATGCGATTTCATTGACCGTCGTGTCATATTGTTGTTGTTTGTTTGACCGCTTTGGTTTGTATGGTTGTATTTCGTTGCCTAAGTAAAGATGCTCGATATAGGCTTCATGTTTGCTGCATACATGGCATTATGAGCGGTTTAAGAGAGTTAGATTACCTATCATCGCTTTCCTTCTCGCTCACTCATTTTCTCTCCATCTCTCTCTCCTGCTCTCTCTCAACTCTATTAGTGTTCTGCCAAGTGACACGTCCGAGGTATATATTTCTACTCAAAGTCTGATGCCATACTCCTCAGAGAGCACTCCAACGATCAAAATTAATTCCTTTGATAAAATTTATATTAACTCCACACTTTAGTGTGGCCTTCAGCATGCAAACAATAATAAAACTTCTGAGATAGCTTCTCATTGCCTTTCTCAGTTTCAAGTTTGGTTTGTCGTGCAGCTAACGGTTGATATAAACATTAAACATATATACACTATATATATATATATATATATATATATATATATATATATATAATAGGAGTAATGCGGGTTCTTTGCGAAAGAAGCTTAGAATATGGAAATGACTTTCTCGTATGCTTTGTAGACTTCGAGCAGGCCTTTGACAGGATTGATTGGATGACGATGATGAATATCTTAAAAAGAATAAGAATTGACTGGAGAGATAGAAGACTAATTTTGAACTTGTACATGAATCAAAGAGCAGTAATCAAAATCCAACAAGAATACTCAGAAGAAGTTGAAATAGGACGTAGAGTAAGACAAGGTTGTAGCATTTCGCCGCTGCTGTTTAATATTTACGCTGAGGCAATGATGGATGAAGCCATGGAAGACTTGGAAGAAGGAATAAAAGTAGGAGGGAATTTGTTACAAGATGTATGATTTGCAGATCACCAAGGAATGGTAGCGGGCAGCGAGATTGGATTGCAGAAGATATTGGATAGGCTGAATGATCCGGCTTTGAGATATGGCATGAAGATTAATATAAAAAGGACCAAGGTTATGAGAGTGTCCAATAATAAAAGTGAAGTTAATATCACAATAAATTGTACGAAATTGGAACAGGTAAAGAGTTTCAAATATTTGGGTTATACTTTAATCGATGAAGGGAAATGTGAGAATGAAATTTGAAGTAAGATGGATAGGACAAGCCTTTGGTAGTAGAAAAGAACTATTAACAAAAAGTCTAAAGAAAGATACAAAGATAAAGATAGTGAAAACTTTGGTTTGGACCACGCTATTGTATGGATATGAAACAGGGAGCTTCAATAAGGAAGATATTAGGAAACTGGAAGCATTGGAAATGTGGATTTTGAGAAGAATGGAGAAGATTAGCTGGACTCAAAACGTTACAAATGCAGAAGTTCTAGAGAGAGCTGGTACGTATAGTCAGGTGGTAAATGCACTAAGAAATAGGAAGAATAGTTGGATAGCACACATCCTTAGGGGGGAGGTCTATTAATATAGGTTATAGAAGGTAGAATGGAAGGGAAAGAGGCAGGGGCAGGCCGATATTAGGTATGTTTGATGATTTAAAGACACACGCATATGTAGAATTGAAGAGGAAATCGGAAGACAGAGAAGATTGCAGGCGCTATATACCATGGAGCTGCCAGTAGGCAGTGCAGTAAGAAATATATATGTGTATATATATATATATATATATATATATATATGTATGTATATATTGTATATACATGCCCATGTACATGTATATGTATATATACATGTAGCCTACGCGTGTGTGAGTGGGGGGGTGTGTGTGTGTATTAGTGCGTGTCTGGATTGAGTTTGCGTATATCGTGGACTAATCTTTTGACAGAGGAAAATATATAAAAGAATTGGCAACACTATTCGTTTAATAGAATCCTCGCCTTCAATTCATATACATCTTAACTGGTATCGCCCTGTACATTAACAAAAGTCTCAGCATGGTGTTTTGTTAGTTTTGTATTGTTAATGTTTTAACACATAGTGTTGTAAAGTTGAAAAAGCTCTTGGTATTTCGCTGAGGTTTAACGCACTAAGCCCTTTGGACACTAGGAGTAGGCATGACTGACATTTGGCTACGCTTGAAAGGGCTTCAAACCCTAGCTACGTTACGCAGCATGCTTTTATTCAGTCGACTTCATGATTCGCTTAGATTTGATAATCCGTTGCGAAGTTAGTTCGAAATGTGCGGTTAAAAGTCTTCTTTGAGCGTAATTTTTTGGTATATCTATATAAAAGGACTAAATAAATTTTACATTAGATCTCGATTATGTCTGTTTTTTAAAATCTACTAAACATTATTTGTAGTGTATTTGATGAAAGAAATGACAAATCACCTCAGAACCCATATAAGCCCAATGATTTATTACGTTGATATCATGATCCTTGTAATAGGGTCAGTTTGATAATAGATTGGTTGATTTGTCGATTTATTGATTAATTGGAAAGCTTGGTGATTGTTTGAATTGCAACAACAAAGTGAGAGTGATATTGATGCATATGACAACATCGAGTACTATGGATTAAAGTCAGGCTGACGATGTTAAGTTTCGTTAAGGGGCGCGAAAGTAGATTAAATCAATAAGAATTTATCGTCCGGTTCCTCGTCATAAGGCAATGCCAGGGACGTCTCTTGCAGACTCTACACAAACAGACGCCAAAGCACCACGCGATGACGACTGAGTACACAGAGACCGCAAGAGAATATGGCTACTTAAGACAATTTGGTCATTCATACTTATAATAGTGTGAAGTCTATTTATTCTGAGTGGTACATTACCAAAAAAGGCTACATTGCTAGAGTATATTGCCAAGAAAATTACTAAAGTTTGCCAATTATAATTCTATATCTGATAATGAAGGTCAAATTACCGACGTCTCTGTCCACTAAATTGCTTCTCTAAAATATTTCATAACGTAATCACCAAACGTCTGCTGTCATTTATTAAATAATATAAATTCTATATCTCATCGTGGGTTTATAAAAGAGTAACCAATTACATGGACCTCATACACTTTTATGACATAGTTACTGAGTGATCGATTTGAAGAATATTTCTGGAGAATTTCTATTGATCTGCCACAAGCAATTGACGCTTTAGAATATAGTCATGGTAATGGTGGCGAGCACTGGATTTGAACCTATCACCTTTGAACCGTGTGCTACGTTGCCAATATGCTACTACGGCTCAGCCCTAAGGGTGAAAGAGATTCTAATCATCATTATCTTCTTCGATTGAATCCCAGTTTATACTAATAGAAATTCTTTTCCATTCGTTTTAGAGAATTTTGTTGCAATTTCTGGAGCCTAGGCGCTCATCAACCGAATGCCCTTTATGACGTTGGTTTGAATCTTAGTGCTTTAGTCGCCTTGTACGACACGTACAATCCACGGTTGATATATAGTTTAGCAACCCGGACACAACACGTGAATGGGACTCTAGTAGTACATGTAATTATTGCCTATGATTTTGTTTACTGGTACAGTTAAATTAGACTTCAGACTATCAACAATGCAATATTAAAATCAATAACAGGATTATATCGATATGGCATAAACTATTGATCATAATAGTGGCCTAACAACTAAATATATTCTAATGCGATTGTATGAACAACAGTGGTGCAACTGCCTCTGAAACACTGAGATCGTCTGCTAAAGAGTAATTAACTACTGTTATAGCTTCTATTCATCTTCTGCTAACTTTCTAATTTTATTTGTTACATGTAAAATCAATCACACTGTCAGTTGTTTGTATTTCCATTTATTACAAGCCAACAATAGTACAATAATGTTTTGAGGCAAAATACTATGTCAATTCTTGTAAAGAATTTAAAATGTTTCGCATGAGATTAGAATATTTCAGTAATGATTTGCACGTAATTTACTAATGAAATACGAGCTTTGTGACATAACACATATACATCTTTTTAGACCCTGAGGTGAACTGAAATCTCATGTGTTCGAATCCCAGCCGCGCTGATCTGAACGTAAAATCTCGGACATTAAATCTCGGAGAGAGAGAGAAAAAGAGAGAGAGAGAGTTCACACCCAAAGTTATTTGTCAGATGATTGAATTTAAAGAGATAAGTTCACAAATGAATTTCGCAATTCATTTGAACCAGTGCTTGCATTACGGCAGGAAGAAATTTCCCATTATTATTAATATGTATTATTAATAAAAACTTTAATTTTCTTAAACTAAAATCAAAATATACATAGAACACATATTTTGCAACGCACAGTCTAATTGAGAATCTATTAGTCAAAACTGACTGAGGCTTTATTTAATTAGAATATTTGTTAATGATGGACATTAATTTATCATGAACGTACTGAACAAAACGCAAAGTTAACAAATTTTACATCGCATTTCTGTTATTTTTACATTCATTTTGAAACAGTAAATCAAATAAAATTAGAACTTGTCATGCAAAATTCGTCAAAAAGGATCTTAATTCTGTTAGAGGACAACACTAGTAACAAGATAACATGCAGTTCTAAGAAATACACGAACCTAATGATTGTAATATATTTCATGCGGACCACGATACTGTACAGTTGTGAGGCATGGAGGTTATGAAAGCAGGATATTATGAAAATGTTAGCACTCAAAATGTGGCTGTGAAGAAGAGTGGAGGAAAAAGCTGGTAAAGCTAAGGTTATCTTCAGTTTCCTCACTCGAAAGCGATGTCAGTGACGGGCGATCCAAAGGATTTGAACCCCGCACATACTGATCCGCGGTCGAATATCTTACCGACATCGCCACTGACTCCAGCCTAGTAGTAGGTAATATATTCATAATATTCCCTGACAGACAAGCTCATGCACTTGCTCTTAGGCGCACAAAATCAATAATAAATTAATCAATCAATCAATAAACATTAAACATCTGGCTCCTCGCCATATGGTTATATCAGAGACGTATCAAGCAGACTCTGCATCGACAAACGCCAAAACATCATACGAAAGCCAGACAACTTCATCGTCAAAGTGTGACGATTCATTTTCAAGGTTGAATGATATAGCCAATTGGAAAAAAGTAAACAGACACTAGAAGGTGAAGGCCGGACGCAGTTTGTTGACAGACAAATGCTGTTATTGCATTGTCGATCCTAACAGTTTGACTTTAAAAGCACAAGACAATCGTTTTCAAAGTCTTTCTTTCTTATTAGATGATAGGAAATGGGAAAATGCTTTGCAGCCGTATCATTAGCTTCTACGGGGTAAATATAAATATAAATGTCAATTTAAGGAACATTTTATAACTTTTCCTGCATTTATCATTGTGTTCGATACATTGTTTATTAACAAACGACTATCAGCTGTAGCGTCGTCGCATGAACTGTGACTTTATGACTATTACGCAGGATTATAGCAGAATTCTCGCGCTTGTCACTGTTAAGACGTACTTGACAGGATTACGATATACTGTAGCTTTACCTACAGTAACTCACATTATAAACCTGTGCGCTATTTACAGAAATGATTTTCCTACCGGCCCGGTCACGTATCGTACTGTTAATAACGCTGGGTATCTACGTCCTTACGTTTGTCTATTTCCGGTACAACAATAAAAGGTTAGAGTTCATCTCTGTGCAATGCAATTAACATGTACAGTAATAAAATACGGTACTTCAAAAGTAAATATATAAGAAATACCGTGCGACTGTATCTAATTAAAATTACAATACATGTAACTTAAGATATATTAAAATAAAATAGAGAGTAGGGAAATACTAAATACAAATTTAAAGTATGCCTCTTTCAGATATGTAAAGTAACTGATCTGCAATTTTGTGTGACAGTTAATAGCACTCATAGTATCAGAAAAAATACCTTTTCTGAATAAAATACACTAGATTCTTGTAAAATTGAAAACATTAAATAAGATTAACTTACACAATTTTATTAATTCATATCGTTTCACATATGAACTTATTTTGCATATATTTATTCATTTTTATTGTATTTATGTTACTTTTCACTGGTATTTTAATTTGCTATCTTTGGGTTAAATAAAGATTTTAAAAGTGTAGTAAAGAAACTAGATTGGCCAGCCATACAGCGCAATAAGGAAACAAAAACACATGGAATAATTGTATATTGAAATTCTACAAATTATGAGGGATAGAAATATCGAGCGGTGTCCCATTAATGTCATTTGACAATCAATATTTAAACGGATTGGATACTAAAATACGATAAAATGTTATAGTATTTGGGAACATTGATGAGGGTCAACGATAGTAGATATTAAAGTACTGTATACATGTGTTTAAGATATCGATTTATTCTGATTGAACATGTATTCACATCTTATTTTTGCATTTATATATATATATATAATATTTTATACTTTTATATTTATATTTTATATTTTATTTTATTATTTATATTTTATTATTTATATTTTAGTATTGTATTAGTTATTTTTTATTTTGTTTATTTAATTTTTTAATTTTTTTAATTTTTTTTAATGCCCTGGGCTGTAAAGGGCCCTGGGCTAAAAAATAAGATAAAAGTGACTTTATTTAATTAAAAGCTTTTTAAAAAGCGATGAAAATAATTCCTCTGCGCTCTGGGAAGCCGCTTTAGCCAAAGTGCCACTGAAGCAGACTGCGTTGAATCGCTGGAGAGCAATAGACAGTCGCTGCCACAGAAACAATATTATATATTTTATTTATTATCTTTTCTCTTATTATTTTATTATTTATATTTGATTATTATTTTATTATATTATTTATATTTATATTTTATATTCTATTTTATTTTTATATCTATATATTACTTATTTATTTAATTATTTTTTTATTACATCACGACTTAATGAGAGATACTCAATTACACATGTATATAAACATACTTGTATATGCTTATTGTTATCTTTAGGACAGATGTATTCAAGAAACAACTCGGCTCCGACCTCACCCCACCATTCCCAACACAACCATTTTCAACCGAACCATTCCCAGAACAACCATTTCCAACCGAATCATTCCCAGTACGATCAAACACATCCGAACCATTCCCAATTCTCCCATTCTCCACAGAACCATTCCACGCAGAACCTCTACGCATATTTGTAGATAAATCAAAACGAAAACAAAATTATACTAAATATATAAAACCCAAGTATCCGTCCATAGATCCGGCTCTCTACGGAGACATCTACCACTTCCCTATCAAGCCCATTCACATTCTCAGTCGGCTGGTTACGATGTCGGATCCCAAATGCGTCGATCTGTTCGCCGCGCGCTACACGTCGTACTGCGACGATATGTCCAAGATCGTAGCAAGGAAGCTGGAGAGTCGCTCGAGGGCGGGCCGCTACAGCGGATTAGGAAATATGACGAGTGGGATGACGATGAGACGGAAGACCGGAAGTATTACTGACGATACTGATGAGAGTATGATAAGATACCGGCAGGATTTCCTGCTCGAGTATTGTCCCTGCTTCCCTAAAACATTGAGTAAGTAAAAAGCTGTAGAAAAAGCGGTCGATGTTAATGTCATTTTACCGTTGGTAAGATATTCGACCGCGGATCAGTAGGTTCAGGGTTCAAATCCGGGGCTTTCCCGTCACTGACAGTCTTTTTCGGGTGAGGAAATAAGAGACGTCATTACCTTATGGCGAGGAACCGGACGTTGAATTCTTAATGATTGATTGATTGATAGAAACTGACGCTAATCTTAGCTTTTTAGCTTCTTTTTTATATCTCGAGAGCGATACTAGTGATGGGAGAGACCAGAGTTTGAATCCACGCATTCTGATCCGCCATTAGATATCTTACCGATATTGTCACTGGCTCCAGCCAATTTAATAGAAGAATGATAGGCAATAAGGCGTACTACTTGTGTTTGCTATATTCAATTTTATTACTAAGTCTTCAATGCATTATCTAATACATGTAATTTCCTTTTCTATTTATTGTTTTTACAATTGCAAAATTTATGTTGAATATTAGAAAATTTACTAATCTATAACTAATTATAATTATATTCTAATTTTATATATTGTCTATAATATTCCTATATATCTACAACATAGCAATGAATATATCTCTTAATTTCCAGATGTGGGTTATACCTTTAATGTCCTTCTTAATCACCGCATCCCTCGTCAAGTAGACCACAACTGACGTGGGATGCGGTGAATAAGAATTACATGAAAAATATGGTATTGACTGATGATATGGCGTGGGACAGACAGGATTGGAGAACGACTATTCGCATCCTAGCTAAACTAGAATATAAGGGAAGAAGATGATGTGTTATACCTTTAATAATCAATATGCATGTTCAATGATTTTACATTTTAAGTATGCATTTTGAATGCGATTTTTCTTGACAAATTTTGCTGATCGGAAACCAAACAATAATTAATCGCCATTGTTTGTACTGTGTAATATTTAAATGTTTGAACATCTATCAGCCTTCATTAGTCATCATCATCAGATGTCATTATCATCATCATCATCATCATCACCAATCCTTGGTCATCTGCAAATCGTACATCTTGTTGCAATTTTCATCTTACTTTTATTCCTTCTTCCATGTATTCCATGTCTTCCATGGCTTCCTCCATCATTGCCCCAGCGTAAATATTAAACAGCACAACAAACAAAACAAACAACAATTAGAGTGCTACAGTCATCAATGACAACATCGAGCACTATTAAGACAAAATCAAGCCGGCGGGCAAAAAAAGAAGGTCCAAAAACGGTGCAAATTTCAAAATCCAGAAATTCAGTCCAAAGTAACCATGATGATGATGATGATGATGATGATGATGATGATGATGATGATGATCAGTAAGCAGCGGTGAAATGCTACAATCTTGTTTTACTTTACGTCTTATCAGTTAATCTCTAACTTTTTCATTCCTTATTTTTCACATCTTTCTTATTCACGGTATCCAACGACTGTTGTGGTCTATCTCTCTCTAACTTAACCTTCATCTCATCCATCCAAATTCTCCTTACTAGATCCTCCTCTGCCTTTCTCATTATATGACCGTACTATCTCAACCTCGACTAAGCCATCTTATCTCTAATCTCCTCAACCCTCAAATTCCTTCTCATATATAAGCAGCCTTCAATAATTTGAGGTGTTATATAATTAAAAGCTTCTAATAAAACATTTCAATAATTAGCTTTGAATACGTCTATCAGTTTTCACTATCAATTATCCTGATATTTTCTGTTTCAGTTGGTCTACAAAATGTATCAGGTAGGGTCTACGAAGAGTCAGAACTTAACGGGACACAGCCCGAGCCTGAAACAGAGCCGTACAGGGAGCCTGTGCTCCCTGGAGGCAGATGGGCTCCTAAGGACTGCAGAGCTCGACAGAGAGTTGCTGTCATCATACCGTTTAGAGATAGACACAGTCATCTTGAGAAACTTCTCGTTCATCTCCATCCAATGCTACAACGTCAACAACTCGATTATCAGATATTCGTCGTTGAACAGGTTCTGCTTCAACTAACTGCATTAGAACTAACAAAATCCAATAAAAATATCTAAGACATTTCAGTAACTGTATTATATTAATATTGGATAAATTATATTAAGATTGACAGAATTCACATCTCACTCTCTCTCTCTCTCTCTCTTGCTCGTTCTCTCTCTCTCTCTCTCTCTCTCTCTTAGTACACTGTCTACTGGCAGGACCATGGTATATAGTACCTCCACTCTTCTCTGTCTTCCGCTTTCCTCTTCATATCCACAAATAAGTGGATCTTTAAATCTTCTAATATTCCTAATCTCAGCCTGTCTCTTTCTTTATTTCCTTCCATTCAGACTTCTATGACCTCTTTTAGTGAATATTAAAAGTATGTAATTTTACTTCTGCTATTCTAACGCTGATATTTGTAGAACAAGCCAGTGAGGATATTCAACAAGGGAATGCTGATGAACAGTGGATTCATGGAGATCCACGGAGAGAAGGGCATCAGGAGGGACGATAGGCCTGAGCACCCGGCAGTCAACACCTCTCTCTACAGCGTCTTCGACAACACCCAAATATCAGAGGCAGACAGAAAACTTGAGGAGGCAGCCGAAGCCGCCAGGAAAAGGAGACAAATGCATTCTTCCAAGTTCTTAAAAGAAGAGCGGGTTATCACTGTTGCCAATGATGATACGGAACTTTTTGGACCAAATTTTTGGGGTAATTTTGACTGCTTCATATTCCACGATGTTGATATGTTGCCGGAAGATGATAGAAATATGTACACATGCACGAAAACACCGCGACACATTGGAGTGTACATCAGCAAATACAATTACAAGTAAGTGTCAATTCACATTCTATGCTTAATGTGTAGGAAATGGAAACCTAAAATACAACAATCAAATTTTTCTCTTTAATTTCACAAGGCACTGAACCAGGTGCTGACGTATATGCCAAAAATTTCATTTTTTCAAAACGTTTTACAAAAAGTTGGAAAACCTAGGTTCATATGATATAGGTAAAATAAACCTCATAAACCTGTTGTAAATTAGAATTCTGACGAAACCAATATGGACTTTTATTTAATTAAGTATGATATTTAATACCTTAATCTGTACATTTATGAAACGGCATAGGAATTACCTTTTTTTAATAGTTTCATTATTCTCTCGGAAGAGCATAGGATTACTAATTGCAAATTGGCCCTAAAACATGTTCATGTGCAGACATATTTAACGAATTCTACTATATTTTCTACAGGATTTGCTGTGGGGCTTTATTTGGTGGAGCTACTGCTTACACGGCTCAACAGTATATCGCCTTCAACGGCTACTCCAATGAGTATTACGGGTGGGGTGGTGAAGATGATGACATGATATTTAGGTTTGTGATTTATTTAATTGTAGCCCATGTTTTTATAAAAAAATCTGTCAGTTTATATAAGAATATGCACGCTGCTTTCTCCAGTGGTGGGACCAAAGTGCAAATTACTGCTCACTGTTTGTTGAAACGATTCATAAAGAGCACTCCATACATCACATAGTTGATCTATTTACAAAATGGCATGTCTTAATACGAATTCCGTCACAGTGCGCTATCCACATTTAAATGTAGCTTGGGAAAATATGTCTTCTGGGGTGGTATTCCGATGCCTTCCACAGTTCTCGCATAGTCGTCTTTTACTATCAGTTAATTTTACAATTAGTCCATTCTTCAGTAACTCGGACACAAGACGGGCATTACTGGAGAGGGAAGTTCGGTGACTCTAAAAAGGATATATATTATTATTGTACAATCTAATATTAATAATTCAGTCAATTGAAAGACATTAGATTTTGTTCTCTGGTGTTTTCCCTCAGATCGTATTAATTCGCAATTAAAAATGTCAAAGGTTAAAAGGTTAAATATTGCAGGTAAAAGGTTAACCTTTGACCTGCGCTAGAAGGCACGAAACATCCAAAGTCTGTGGTTATATGTTAATGCTCTTCGTGGGTTCTTCATGCGAGATATGCAACGTTGCAATAAGTCCATTTTACCAAAAAATAAATGATAAAATATGGAGAGAAAATACAATAGTTTTGAACAAGTGTGCAATGCAAATATTTGAATTCTGAAATTTTTGTGAATAGCGAAGTAAACGATATAATTTTTTACCTTATGATCATAACACAATATCATTACTCTCATATTTTACTGTAATTTATATGTTCTTGTAACTGTACCCTTGCAGAATGAGGTGGCAGCGGATGCCTTTTGTCAAGTACCCTCGCTGTATATCGAGATATACCATGATACGTCACAAAAGAGACGAAAGAAACTGGGCTAATCCAAGAAGGTAGGGCAGTTCTTGATAGAATAAATCTAGCATAGAGTTAAGCGTTATCATTAGCATTTCATCTAAACCAAATTCAGCTTTTAGCATTCCATTGACATATCATGCTCTTACTTTTACTTTTAAGCTAAGCCGGTGGCATGTTTGCAAGTTGTTCAACAACGGTTCAGTAGATACATGGTACAAATTCAATGATCTTTCCGTAACTGACATGCTATCGAGCAGAAAACTTTGAAGCGAAAACTTTGCTCTAATTCTTTGCCTTTAGATTGTAGAGGGACATAATAGTGCATAGTCATCTGATCTGTTGCTGTTCAGCCTTTGAAGGTTTATTTGTGTATATAACATTTCATCGGTGCCCATGCAATGGTCCAGATCATCCCTGAAGAACTGAAACAAGATTGTATACATTCACCAGCTTTCAAGTTTCATCTTTTATATTCGTTTCTAAATGTCTGATCTCTATGCTGTGACAAATAATAATGCAAAATAACCTATTTTTCAGCAATAATAATAATAATAATAATAATAATAATAATAATAATAATATTAATATTAATAATAATAAAGGTTTAACATTCGTTTCCTCATCCAGGGATTTTGTCAGGGACATCCCCACAGCACATATCACTACAGATCAATTCACCCAGACCAATCTGCAAAAGGAATGTGATGAGGAGTAGTAAGGTCCTAAACGAAAACGTTCTAGGGGTTAACATTTATCGACCTGCTGTATGTATACTACAAAAAATCAGAGGATAATTATCTTGTGTGAGAAAATTTGTAGGAAATATCTGTTCAGACATAATTTAATGATTCAATTGGGGTCTCTTAATACACTGAATAACGTTCTAGGAGTTAACATTGATCGACATGCCGTTTACTGGCTGTGTCGATAAGATATTTGATCTCGGGTACGTGAGAGGTTCGAATCCGGGGTTTGTCATCGCTGATATGACGTTCAAGAGATACTACGGACGTTAACACTGACTTTTTCCCTTGGCCTTTTTTATTGATGGGATTTAAATGTTAAATGCACTTATTTTCATAGATTTGATGTTTGCATGATGTGTCTGTATGATGTATCTGAATGATGTGATTATTTTCGTTTATTTTATTTTGGTTCGAATAAAATGAGTTTCATAATCTTTAACCACCGCAACACACCATATAAGCAGAAGAAGAATTCTTGTCAACACACAATCAAATCTTAACTTCTCATCATATTTTCAAATCTTATTGCAGCGAATTAGTAAAAGCATTCTATGACTTAAAGTTACCTCTAATTTGCCATTTAACTTAGCTTATTATCAAAACGTTAACGTGATTTTATTTGTTGCAGGACGGTGGCCATTAAAGGGCGACCTTGGATTTATCAGAAAGTTGGTTTATCTAGCCTCACGTACGACGTTGTTAAGAGAGAGCTACGACCTCTCTACACGTGGATGCTCATTGATCTGCCTGACTCCATCACACTGCCTGATGGAACTGTTATACCGCAGTTTGCTAAGAGAAAAAGAGGGAGAATAATTCGAATTACTTAATGAGATCTTAGTTTTTTGTGCTGTACTTTTAAAGACGTTTCTGTGTAATTACTATATTTATGAAATTATGGTGTCCGTTGTACTGGGATGATATTGTAGAAAGCAGGGTTAAAATGCGATGTCTGGTAAGATAAAGAGATAATGTAAGTTTGTTTATAATATCAGTTTTTAAAGTAATAATATATATATATAATTAGTTTATTTTCTTCATTTCATCGAAGGTCTCATTTAGCAATATATCCATTTGAATATCGAAATGTGATCGTTTAAATTTTAGCATCCAAATAGCTCAGAGTGAAGGGCGCAGATACACAAGTTACAAAGGTTTACTAATAAGTAATGTGAAAGCAGACAAAACAATAAATCCGATTAAAAATTGCTTCATAGTTTTTCAATATAATCAATATCGATTCTGAGCTATATACTTAACTTCCCTGAGCTCCGTTCCCAAACAAGCTGCGAAGAGACCTCTCCCTCTCTCTCTCTCTCTCTCTCTGTCTTTATCTCTCTCTCACTCTTTCACTCTCTCTTTCTCTCAGTGCACTGTGTACTGAGAGGTCAATGGTATATAAAGATCCCACTCTGTTCTGTTTTTCGTTTTCTTCTTCATCCCCACATGCGAGTTTATGTTTAAATTATCTATCATGATATACCATTATTATTGTATGGATTCTGCTTATGACGAGGTGGGCCTCCTATGCCTTCCTCAGCTTCGACTAACATTTACTGGTAAGGGACGTTATTCACTGAGAAAACAATCCTGTTTACCCGGAAGAACAGATATCCTACATGGTATCTCTCTTTGGTGTTCTGCCAAGTGGAAGGTCCAGGGCACTTATTCCTATTCACATTTTGATTCCATCGATTAAAGAGTCAATCCTTGCATAAAATACTAAGCCTTATCTAATCATTAATGTAGCTTATAGCTTGAAAAATAGGTTTATCGATGTTATTTCCTTTGCCTTTTTAAAGTCTTTGCTAAGTTCTTGCTAAGGCGCCTCTTGCAGAAGTTGCAACTAAAAATTGGTCTATTTTTCAGTGGCTCAAAAATAACACTGAGCAATAAGGCATTCACAAAAGTGTCAATTAATAGCGGTTTAAGCATCCTAACAACTTAAACTTGTGACAATTCAACTTGAATTAATGATCTCGCTAAAGTATTGTTACTGATCATTTTCTTAAAACGACTTTTCTAATATTTCACATCTATGCACCAATTTAAATGCAGAGGTGTGCAATATGCAGATTATGCAATATGCGTATAACATTATAAGCCTACTTAGTTACGTAGAAATGTATACAATGGATTAGTATTCAATATTTTAAAAAAAACTTTATCTAAACCTTGTATTATATCAAATTTCAAAGTCAGGTAGGAAAATGCACAAATTAGATTAAAGAATTTAAAGAATTTTCCTAAAATACAATTGAAGTATTTTAATATTACAAGAATAACCAGTTGCTACTGTGATGGGACTTGTTAACAGCATTGAATTCCTTCATAAGCGAAAATAAATACCGTCATTTGGAACATTTAGTGCAACAGAAATTCATTTTAGGCCTAACTCAAACTATAAAAGTATAGTCTACCTTTTATGGCTAATGTGTGACAGATATGGCGAGAAAATTTGAAAAATTGCGAGGTACTTTTAAGAAAAACTATGGACCTTAGTGAAGCCATGCACTTGTATATACATGTATATCGAGCAGCGCATCTTGCAAAATGTGCTATATTTGTAACTTTAATTGTAAAAATAAAATTGTCTAAAAATTTACAGCAGAATTACAACAAGACTATTTTCCGTTCATATCCTTTGATTTTTGATGTGAAAAGAACTCGAATATTCTCAAACGACAATTTAGCAACATTTAATTCAACTACAACTAAGCTTGGTTGTGGCAGAACATCATTCAAATTCATCTTTTTTAAGGAAATTAATAGTTATTTAATTTCTAAATATTCGTATCCCGACCCTAGTTAAACTGGGATTCCAGGGAGGATGATGATGATGATGATTTAATTTCTAAATATGTGATTGATTTCGATTGATTTCCTAAAGCATTTATCATCACTTTTCAGCAAGTCTCGACCTCTCAGGTGTTTCGGAATTCGGGTGCTTTCCAGAAGTTATTTTACTTGAGCCGGTGGCATATTTGCAAGTTGTTCGTCAGCGAATCAGTAGGTGCTGAGTTCAAATCCAGAGCTCTCCTCATCACTGGCACGCTATCGAGCATGAAACTGAATTAAACTTTGGTCTGTTATTACTACTAAACTCACTGCCCGAGCAACAGTATGGTAGGGCTTTAACATTTGTATACTTCTTGAGTTTTTATAAAGCTCTTGTATAGGAGTCGTATGTAGGCCTATGTCATACTGTAGCACACGATGCGAGTTGTGACAATAAAATTTAAATGTATATATCTTCATTTTCTCACTGGACGATCAATTTACAAGTCTACAATTATTGTGTAGAGCTTTTCTTTATACAGAGAATTATTAGCAGATCAGATATAGGGAAGAGTTTAATTTATTTAGTCAAGTAGGTACACGCATGTTACACTGTAGTGATCGCAAATCTTAGTGAATGATTAACTAAATATACAAGAGAGAATCATTTTTTAATGATTGAAATAATAAGAATAATGAAAAGCAAGGTGAAATTGGAGTACAAATTGAATGAATTGGTTGACTCGTACATATGTCAACTGAGCATTTGTATTATTCTTAAAAATCCTTAAAACCGAAGTTAACGTTAGTTTCATCTCTCGCAAGTGACATCAATAAAGGGTAAGACCAATATTTGAAACCACACATGCCGATCCGAGGTCGGATATCTTGCCGATATCGCCACTCTCTCTAACATGATTGATTGTCCAAAGAACAGAATGAGGAAGGCAAGAGATTAAGAAAAGCTGGAATTCAACTGATATACAACTGTGAATATGTAACAATCATCTTTTGTAATACCATTTCACCGAGACAGAAAATGAATAGAATCTTAAAAAAGCTTTCGCTTTCAAGGAAATTCGGCTACATGCTGCGCAAGCATAAAAAAACATTCAAACGTTGTACCGCCCAACTGACTGACAGATGACTCGGCTTGAGATTCTTTTCAATTCATTCACTAACCTCTACCCACTCATATGCCCTATCTGATGTGTAACTAGCAACTACCTGCCTCAAAGCATGCTTGGCTTTGAATGTCTAAACAGCGTACGGGTAACGTTATGAAGTTTTAAATGGCAAATCCTGAGGTGAATTGAACCCTCGTGGGTTCGAATCCAGGCCGCTCTAATCTGAGAGTAAAATCTCGGACATTCACTGGAGTGGTTATACTTAAAATGGTTTGAATTGACTAACGGATTAAGCATGTGATTTTAAAAATGATAGATATCAACATAGTGGGTTATTCACTATAATGCGTGTTAACTTTATCTAACTAAAAGTTACTACGAAATCATTTCGTAACTGAGAAAAACTGGTTAGCAGATAGTTTCTACGATATTATAGTAAGCTCTTCTCGGAGTTCTGTAAGTGGCTAGTCCAGATACATATTCTTACTCAAAAGTCTTCTTTTCAAGCTCTGTAGAAACAACAACAACAACTTGTTAGTTTGCATCAATATGTATAACTTGTTAATATTCTGTCGGAATTTTGCAAGTTATTTTCAGTAACAAAGATCCCCGTGTTGTGTCCGGGTCGTTTGAAGAATTTGACCAACCGGTGACTGCAAGTGTCGTAGAAGGCGACTAACGCACTAAGATCCATACCAACGTCAGAAAGGGCATTCGGTTGGTGAGCGCCTAGGCTTCAGCAATTGCCACAAAACTTAAACGAATGGATTAATATGGGAATGACTGATGATATGGTGTGGGACATGGAGAACTGGAGAAAGTCTATTCGTATCCCGACCTTTGTTAAACTGGGATTTAAGGGAAGATGATGATGATGATTTCAGTAACAAAGACTTAATCTTTATCAAACCTTAATTTATTATTTCATTTGAGAAAATGTGGCTTCTGCGGTAATTTCTCATTGTCGTTACCAGTTTCTGCTTTGTCGCCTCCTAGCACACATGCATATTTCTGTTGGTCTATGCTGTAGCAATCCGGACACGACACGATAAACGTCAGTCTTTGAATATTAAATTTTTTTCTGTCGTACATATATATGAATCAAATTTCTGAATGCTCGTGATAATAAACTGTCAAAGATTTAGCATATCGGTTTGGGGTAAAGATTACTATAGAAATTACTTCTTTATATTTATACTTTTAGTTCTGCACTAATTTTACAATTTTGTCATTTTGCTATGAGCCTTAAAAAAGTAATAATATCTAACTTTATAATATGTCAAAATTTCAGAAGAATCATACGTTTAAATGTACTTCGCAGTTTAGAATTTAATAATTTTGTATTAGGCCTATATATGTTTTTGTACCATGAAATTAGCTTTAGAATTTATTTATTCCTAATCTCAAGGCTCAATAGTTTAGCATTGCTCACAGTGACTTTCTCTCTCTCTCTCTCCGACTTCGCCATTGGCTGGAGCCAAGTCGGTAAGATACTCGACCGCGGATCAGAAGATGCGGGTTCAAATACTGGGCTAGCCCGTCACTTGACATCGCTTTCGAGTGAGGAAACTGACGTTAACCTTAGCTTTACCAGCTTTTTCTTGTCGCTCTCTATCTGTCGCTCTCTCTCTCACTCCCTCTCTCTCTCTCTATCTCTCTACTGCTATGCCTAGTACAAATTCATATATTTTTCTTGTGCTACACGCTTATATATGTGTATTTCTTCTGAAACATAGAAATGAACAGATTGGTGTAGAGGAAACGATTTGACTCTCACAAAGCACTTGACCATGTTTCGCTTCTTACCCCTGTTCACGCACTTAGCCTATTGTCGGCTGGATGCACGCATGACTGACCACGCTTAGGCTTGGTCGCCCAACCAGTCATCCAGTGTACCATAACATGCCTTAATTTCTCTCGACGCTGCACTTGATAGTACAACAAGCTTATTCAAGTCTACTGAAGTTGTCGAATTATACATTGCAATTTTCTACTTTAAGAGTTTTCAATCATCTAGAAATACTTAGTAATGTTTGAAGTATTTGAAAAAACAATGAAAAATCATCTGATGATACTTTTCAGTTAAGCTAAAGGTTATTTTTGACTTTCGCAGATTTCTAAAAGTTTTAATACGGCTAATTTCTTGGCAATTTGACAAACAAACTACAGATAAAAATAAAAGTTGGTAAAGCTAATGTTAACGTCAGTTTCCTCATTAGGAAGCAATGCTAGTGACGGTCGAGCCCAGGATTTGAACACCATGCATACTGATCCGCGGTCGAATATCTTACCAACATCGCCACTGGCTCCAGCTCCAGCTAGATTACTAAAACTGTTGTTTTAGTAATCCCCATTCGTTTGTAGGAAGTTATACAGAGAATTGAGTAGCATATAATTAAAATGTCTATCATTAGCTGAAGGACTTTTAATAATAATACTAACTCTTAATAAGCTGTTTAAAACTAGTAACCATATAGTAACCATTTAGTAAGAAACCAGCATAATATTATATATAAATTATATATATATATATATATATATATATATATATATATATACAGTATATATATATATATATATAAAAGATATATATATATATATATATATATATATATATTTATACTTCATCTTGTGCCTTACCAGCTTTATTGACAAGGATTGTGGTTTTGTTCAATAACAATACTGTAATATAGTTTAAAGCAGGATTTGCCTGCTCTTTATACTATACTATAAATTGGGGGCGGAGTTAGGTCAATCATTTTTCACTGCACGTCAATTGAACGAAGTTAAGCTACGTCGAGCTTGGTTAGTTCAAGTATGGGTGTCCACCTTAGAAAATCGACAGTGAAAAACAAAGGTGACTGCATAACGTGAAAAAAAATTTGGAAGGTTATGTTTTAATCCGCGCTGGTTGCCATTAGTGCGCCATGAAAAAACATGATCATTAAATAACTTTATTAATTATAAAGTTGCTATTATTAGTATTTAATACTAAGGTAAATATTTTACTAGAATACATTGCATACTAATAGCAGACACTCTAAACAGTATAGAAAACGAACGTTACTTAAACTTTTATTATGATTATTATTATTATTAACCCCATAAGAAGGTTATTCTTTTTTCAAATTCTTGCTTTCCACGCCGAAATGCCGTATCACCAAAAGTACCACTGGCAAGCGTTGTTACAGTAAAGATTTCTCAAGAAGATCTCCAGTAACAACAGTAGTCATCTTACCTATTACGTCTCTATGATGTCTGTGCCTACATAATTTATGGGTTCCAGGGTCTCAAAGGCTATGGGTGCAAATATGTATTTACAAGAAAATCCTTTGTATTTAACGAGTTTCCTGCTAGCAGCTGCTTCGGTCGCAGAACCAGCAGCGCAACTTGAAATGCAGATTTTACTAGCGGCAAGAGTGTCAGTGACAGAGACGTCCCATGTAATACATTTGTCCTCTGACCACGGAATTTGAGTTACTCCATCAGATCGCTTCCCATCAGATCTGAGCAGGCCCAGAAGTTCTTTGATAGCGGAGATATTAGCTTTGTTGACAGCGCGCCATATTATGTCATTGAGAAATTGATGACGTCCAGCTCTACCGGCGCTACGGCTGCAAGATAACCCGTGAGTCCCCAACACATTAACTGCTGCATCACGAACACATGTGTGCGGTTCGCACAGGCTAGTGCCCAAACGACGACCAACTGCCACTCTGACCGCCTCATAATCCAGACGATGAGCGTAAGAAGATATCGGTAAGGCTTTAAGCCAGTGGCCACTGTGAGGAGATGAAACGGCGGGTAGTCTTGACTTATCCTGTGAGTCCAGGGGGTTACTGAGGAAATCAGAGTGCAATGTTTTTGTCATGCGAGCGTCCCACGTCTTCTGCTGTTGAGCAAATGAACCTGTAGGACTTACAGCGACCACTCCATATTTACTTGATCCTGATGATCTTCGGATCAGGGCAGAGAGCTACAGAAGACGGAATTGAGTCCTTATATTATTATTATTATTATTACATTTTAACTTTGTCCGCTGAAAGTTAAACGTTGCTGATTGCCGCAGGAGGTGACATTGCCCTGAATCCACAGCTTTTGGCTCCAGCAGGGCCGGTCCCCACTTCCTCTGTTATCGAACCACCACGACTGTGGCTCCCCTAATCAGGTGTTGATGAGGCAATTATGTCTCTGTTGGGAGAACCGATTTGAGAATATATTATTATTATTATTATTACCTTATTAATTATGTTAACTATGATACCAGACTCAACGCATACACCATGGAAAGGAAAGGAGGACTCAACAAAACTACAAAATGATAAACTAAACAAGCAGTAATGCGGATGCCTAGGTTTGAAAATAAAAATGATATTTCTGCTGTATCAAGGATCTTTTAGAACCCTAAATTATTTTAATATAATAATAAATACAATAAACATATATTTACACTGAAATTGTCTCAAGTTGCAATACGCAGTACATTTCTAAGACTTTAACATTTCTTATTTTACTTTATTACACTATTTTGTTATTACTTTATATATTTCGTATTTTATTCTTCGCAACAAATATAACCTTGGAATAAATTTACACTAAAACGTTAAATTCTTATTATTGATCTATCGTTCTTTATTCAACTACGTCTCTCTTTCTTTCTCTCTCTCTCTCTCTCTCTCTTTCTATCTTTCTCTCAGAATGTGTCTCTCTCTAGCTCTCTCTCTCTCTCTCTCTCTCTCTCTCTCTCTCTCTGTCTCTTTCTCCCTCTCTCTCTCGCTGTGTCTCTCACTGTCTCTTCCTCTATATATATATCTCTCTCTCTCTTTGGTTTTCTATTATTCTTGCGTTTTTTCTCTCTTTCTGACTTTCTCTTTTCTTCTCTTCTCTTCTTTACTCGAGAAATGAGAAGAGAAGATCTTCTCTTCTCATTTATTCTCTCTCTGTCTCTCACTCTCTCTTTCGATCACTCTCTGTCACTCTCTCCCTATCTCTCACCAAAACTTTTATTATAGTCAATTTGACCCAACATACGCTGTCACCAACAAATGAGGGCGCTTTCTTGTTTCCATAATATTAAACAATAATAAATTCTTGAAATACATGAAGAAATGTCACGCACAGAATCTCTCTCTCTCTCTCTCTCTCTCTCTCTCTCTCTCTCTGGTTTCGTACTAAGTGGTTCCAAAGATACCAAGAAATACCAAAAAATACCAAGCATACATGTAAATGTAGCTTTTAGAATAGACTTCTGAGGTGACTTCCCATTGCCTTCGTAGTTCCTGCATTCCAACGTATTCCACGACACTGCAGTTTACGTTTGTTCTAATGTATAGTTCCACTCACACAACGCTTGCCATGCACAATATTCTGTAGAGAATGTTAAGCGACGTTAGCATTATAGTATAGTCCACAATTTTTTCCATAGGACACTGAGAATTTTGGCTATTTCCCTTTGTCTTCTCTCTAAAATTTAGTTGACAATAATAGCACTATTATATGCCCTATTCGTTAATAATTTGCAATATATTTCGCACTAGAAATCACGAAAGTTTCAGGTGCGCCATTATGTACAGTAAGTGTGACTTCAAGTTTGTCACGATTTATTTACTTATCCGCAACTTTAAGGAGGATTACCAGTAGAGTTATAAATCCAGCGCTTTGAAAACAAATCTCTATTTCATTCTGGTTCACTTCATCCCTCGCTCTCTCTCTCTCTCTCTCTTTCTCTCTCTCTCTCTCTCTCTCTCTATCTGTCTGTCTAATACCCGCATCTCTAAGTAGAGTAGCTGTTCTGCAAAATGGCTAGTCTTAGGAATATATTCTTAGCTACAGTTGTCTTTCATTCTATTTTGTTACCACTGCATCGACCCAACCGTCGATCCCACTAAAATGTTGAATTTTGTTGCACATTTTTTCATTTAGTCTTAGCATATTAATTTAATTGTGAAAATTTTATAGTAGCCCAACTGTGGAAGTACGGGCTGCTTAATCCTATAAATTTAGAGCATCAAGCATCTCATATATCACATGTCTCATATGCCTCGTCTTACCAAAAGTCCGAAACGAAATATGAAAACGTTGAACATCGTTTGAATTTATTTTCAGGATCGGAGTGTCCTATTTTAACCAAGCTATCTTTTGTAGAAATATAAATTATGATTTAACAAATGTTGATATTTTCTTCTTCATTTCCATTTTTACTTCGTTCTTTCATTATCGCTTTTAGTCTATATTTATGTCCCTCTCTCTTTCTCTCTCTCTCTCTCTCTCTCTCTCTTTCGCTACCTAATATTAATTTTCTTTATCCAAATCTGAGATTAATAGTAATTATAAAATAATAATAAAGGTTTAACGTTCGTTTTCTCATCCAGGGATGATGTCAGGGACGTCCCCACAGCACAAATAACTACAGATCAATTCACCCGGACCAATCTGCGAAAGAAATGTGCTGAGGATTATAATATTAGACCTATAATATAAATCACGAAACAAATATAAAGATAAATTTCATAACTTTATAGCTAAATAAAACGCAATTTTGTACAACATATATTTTATCATAAGATCCGCGCAGATATCGTAAGGAAGCCACTTAGGCGAGTATCTGTAGATAGAGGCTCATCAGGACTATTTATGTATACTAAAATAAATAAATAACTGAAGATGGCTTTTCTTTATGCATATTAAGAAAGAATAGAAGAAAATAAAGTTCGAGGAAGACCGACACTACGGATATTGAATGATTTGATAACAAATTCATATGTTGATATGAAGAGGAAAGCAGAGGATAGAAATCAGTGAAGTAACCATATGCAATGAAGAGTGCACTGAGAGAAGAGTATATTTTTGTTTGCAGATACAATAAAATAAATGACTGTAGCTAAACTGCTATCAAGGTGCTATTCCAACGATGTCAACAATAGCATCACGTGTGCTCTCTCAGTGGGATATAATTTAAAGAAATTGTAATTTATTGTAATTTATTGGGATCATAATCTTAGATCATCTACAGTATCTACAACGTAAGATCAACATTCTAACAGTGCTATCGAGCATCGAGACCTTCTACTAAGAGTAACTACTTATTTATTATTTCAAAATCAGTTTGTGAATCAAGAAGTCAATCAGTCAATCAATTGTCAATCAGTCAATACTGTAGAAAGTTAAATTACAAAATAGGTGTAGACAACTCAGGGCTATTTTAATTTAAATGCAATTAAAAGTAAATATGCACTCCAGATACAAGACTAACCAACAAAGACTCAGTTTATGTTTTGGTTTTATTTCGAGAAGCTGGTTTTAAACACATATTGGGCAAATTATGGTTAAAACAGTTGGAAATTTATTACGAATTGTAATTGTGCTTATTTATGTATGTTATCAGATTGAATATCTTTATGTTATATCTTTAGGTGATACTTGTCGGTTTATCTGTTCTCTGTTTTTGAATACTGCCATGCTTTTGGTGAAATAAGAATTGTATGTAGCCTAAACAGCAAATCAAATTGATCTATATATTATAATATATATATATATATATATATATATATATATATATATATATATATGTATATATATTATAATAGGAATTTTTTAAATTATTTAGTATTTTACTGGCTCCAGCCAGTGGAGCCAGTGGCGATATCGTTAAGATACTCGACCGCGGATCAGCATGTCTGGGGTTCAAATTCTGGGCTCGACTGTCACTGACATCGCTTTCCAGTGAGAAAACTTACGTTAACATTAGTTTTATTAGCTTTATATATGATATTATAATTATTGGTTTATATATTTGAACAATCAATAAGCAATGCATTTTGCAACTATCATTCAGTCAATCAATCACTTAATTCAATCAATCAGCAGGTCTAAACATTAATCAATTATTATTAACAATTTCACCCAATACATTGCAGATTTTATATTTCATAAATGCGGTATCTTGATTTTACAAATATCCATCTTATTGAGAGAAAGACTAACACTGACAGGTTTCAGGTCGAAACTAAAAAAATATTTTTTAAATCTAGAGAAGGAGTTCTGTTAACTTCATTATTATGACTTTGATATCGCCTGCTACTAGAAATATTGCTCTTTGTATATTAATTAAATTTTTTCACACCGATTATTTGCTTGTCTCTCGGCACAAACGTTTAAGGCAATAGAAACATATATTTAGCAGTAATTAGATGAAAAATAAGCAATTTGAAAGTGCATTTCTGCATGCATATACATTAAACATGTTTCTCGACTCATTCAACCTAAGTACACGTAGGTTAGTTCATTGCTTTTCTCATCAGGCACTATTATACTTGTCCCCTGTCGCATGGCTGGCGGTGAATCTAGTTGTCTCAATTCTACGATCTTCTCTCTATTATTTTTATTATTTTTTTTACCCCGGTGTAAAGAACCTGGGGTTTTATAAAAACGATTCAAGCAATACGTGCTGAATCGCCGCCCGGCTACTCGAGGTCATTAATCGGCTGAAAAGAATTGCTGAAGTAGACTGCATTAAATCTTTCCAAAGTCATGGAAAGCCTAAATTATTATTATTATTATTAATATTATTATTATTAATATTATTATTATTATTTTTTACTATTACTATTAGTCTCAATTCTACGATATCTATTATTATTATTGTTATTGTTATTATTATTATTATTATCATTATTATTATTATTAATAATATTAATATTAATAATAATAATATTATAATTATTATTTTATTATTATTATTATTATTATTATTATTATTATTATTATTATTCTCTCTGTAATTATGCATGACATCGTTTACGACCTGCACGGATCAAACTATATTATATCGTTCTTTTGGAAAATGTGCCTTTCTCTACATACTGGAACTTCTTTTAGACATTGACTGTAGCCAGTGTCGATGTTGGTAAGATATTCAATTCGAATCAGTTTGTGATTGGTTCAAATCCTGGGCGCGCCCGTCACTGACATTGCTTTCGAGTGAGGAAACTGACGTTAACATTAGCTTTTTGTTTGCAAATGATTCGCGTAATTAGAATAAAATTTTGATAAACAAATAAATATTTGCTTTTTATTTTACCACTTTTTAAATTTTACAATTGACACTAACTGAGTGGTACCAGAAGGTTGTACACCTTGCACAATGGGTACATTGTGAATCTATCAATTGATCGTTGGTTTTTTAGAATTTACGAAAAAGAACCATAATAAACAATTTTAAAATACAATTTTTACATAGACCTATCTATGAATATTTTCAACTTGTTTGCGTTGTGATATTGCTGATTGAAGACTACTGAAAGAGAACTAGTAAATTTGACATTTGACCTGACAAACAACAACAACAACATTTGAAGCAGGATAGTCTTATCAATTATCAATCTTATCACATCACGTGATCAGCATTCAACCACACTACACAGCTATATCAATCTTATCACGACTACCAGATATATAGCTATTGTAACACAGTACGCATGTCTATGCTTGACTCGATGCTGACTTACATAATGACTTGGGTGAGGTCTTGGTTCTATTGTCAATTACTTCTTGGTTCTGTGCCAATCGCCTCTCGGTCAATCCTTCTAAAACCGAATATGTTTTCATTGCCACACCCAGCAAGAAGCAAAGTAGTCGATTTTTCCGTCTATTTTCAAAATCTTGCACTCGTAAGATTCAAGAAGCCTAAGTTAAGAAGCCTAAGACTATGTCCTACTCGTAAGGCTAAAGATATCGGTGTCATATTTGGTAAAGCTAAAGCTAAAGTTAACGTCAGTTTCCTCACTCGAAAGCGATGTCAGTGACGGGCGAGCCCAGGATTTGAACCCGCACATACTGATCCGCGGTCGAGTATCTTACCGACTTCGCCACTGGCTCCAGCCAATTGCTCTGCTAGCTTTCAAAGCACTTATCTTTGGCAAACCTTTTTACCTTTCTGATCTCTTAATCACATATCAACTTTCTCGTAAGCTTCGTTCTTCTGATGCCAAACTGCTCAAAACTTCAAATACCTCATTTGATGAAAATCTCGACTTCAAATCTCACATCTCATCTGTCTGTCGTTCATCTTTCTTTCAGATCCATCAAAGCAGACAGATGCGGTTATCTCTTTACAAAAACTAATTTTTAATTCTTATGCATACTTCTTGCTAACTCAATTGCTCATTCTAAACTTGATTACTGTAAATTATTGCTATATGGCTAACGTTCTTCTCTAATGCTTTTATAACCTTCGATTCCAGAATTCTCTAGCACGTGTTGTCTGTCGGTCCTCAAGATTTCAGACAACCTTTAGTTCTATACTTAAGAAACTTCATTGGTTTCCTGTGGTTCTAAAAATCATGTATAAAATTGCTTTGCTAGCTTTCAAAGCACTTATCTTTGGCAAACCTTTTTACCCTTCTGATCTCTTAATCACATATCAACTTTCTCGTAAGCTTCGTTCTTCTAATGCCAAACTGCTCAATACTTCAAATACCTCACCGTATTAGGTAGACGCTCATCTTATTTTTCAGCTCCTACTGTTTGGAACGTTCTGCCTCCTGATCTTCGTTCAAGTTCTACTATTTTCTCTTTCTGTAGGAGGCTAAATACACATCTCTTCCCGCATAGATTTATATTATCTTGCCTAACTGGTTTTTGATCACCCCGGATCGGTATCGTTTAGGATCCTTTTATTTCTCTTCAGAACATTATTTTCAGGTCATTTGGATGAATCGATTTGTAGTGACATTTGATGGAGTGACATCATGGCATATTCCTTGTTTGACGAAACAAGACGTTAAACCTTTATTATTATTTATTTATATATTTATTTACATTATTATGATTATTATTATGATTATGAGTATGATTATGATTATTATTATTATTATTGTTATTATTATTATTATTATTGTTATTATTATTATTATTATTATTATTATTATATGCACTCATTAGCAAATTTGTTTGTATAGAAGGGGCAACCATTGATATTGTGTTTAGTGTCGTGTACATGTAGTCATGTTTATCTCTATATGAGCGTAATAGCCGTAATTATTATGTTGCGGATGAATGAGCAAGAGTTGATATTATATAGTCAAATGAACGATGAATTAAATGAACTCTCAACCATTATTTATGTTCGTCAGTCGTGCATGCGCGAGTTTATTAAACTAAGCTGTAGTTAATAATCGTTCAGTATAGTTAATCATTGCTAATACAGTTAATCATCATTAAACATAGTTAACGCTGTTTGGACTGAGCCGGTGGATTGTTGGTAAGTTGTTCGACAACGGATCAGTAGGTGCTGAGAACAAATCCAGTTTTCTCCCTGTCAATGACTCGTTGTCGAGCTGAACCCTGACGCTAAACTTGGTTTTAGCCTTTTGAAATATTAAAAGCTGCACATAACCATCAATGTTCGTAGTTAATTATCGTTGAGCGTTGTTTATCATCATTCAACATAATCATCATTAATCACACGTAACGGATATTTGCTCAGATCGAGTAAAAGCGCGAGTATTTGGCACACCTCTATCAGTTTAGATGCTAGTATCTGATATGTAAATAGATAATGGATATTTGATAAGTTCGAGAATGCGAGCTTGAACTAAGCAGTAATTGGATATTTGTATATGCCAATCATCTGTGCAAAACGCGACAACAGTTAAAGCTAAGCAGCTGTTGTTTATTCTAAATTGAATTAATTAAATTAATTAGAACATAATTAACTTAATTAGAACGGTCATCAGGTCTTGCTCGTTTCATTGGTGGATCTACCACTAGAAACCAATTAGTAATGGGTGATTGCTTTAGAAGATTGCGAAACACAGCCGCCAAGAATTTGACCTCACAATTTCTTCCAGCTCTCTGTGAGTCATAATAAATAGTTGCTTCTTAAATTCAATCCACCCAAGAATAAAGTTTTAAATTTCAAATTAGGCCTATAATAAATTACATTTTTTTTACTATTTACAGAAATGATTTTCCTTCCGGCCCGGTCACGTGTCGTACTGCTTGTCACCCTGGGTATCTACGTCGTTACGTTTTTCTATATCCGGTACAACAGTAAAAGGTAAGATATACTCTATACAACAAAATGATAGTTATTAATTATATATGTATACTTCAGTTTATATCAACAATTAGCATTATCATCATCTTCTTCCTGAGAATTACAGTTTAACCAGGGCCGAGATACGCGTAGACCTTCTTTTATATTAGGTTTAGCAAATTTTGTAGCAATTTCTGGTGACTAGGCGCTCACCCAACGAATATTCTTTCTAGAGTTGGTTTGGATCTTAAAGCTTGTTAGCTTGTTGTCACTAGACATGCAGTATATGGTCGATCTGTTCTTCAGCAACCCGGACACAACACGGGTAAATAGAAGTAGTTATGCGAATAAAAGAAGTATTATACATAATGAGTTAAATATTCTAATGTTCACAAAGAGTAAAAGATATAGTAGAATACAATACTATAGCGCCACATAGCAAAATACAACACAATAAATTTATATATGGGTCCACTGAGCACAGAACTATAGAATTCAAAGGATGTATAGGCAGAAGCCAAGTTTAAAAAGCAAAAAAGATAAAGTTAACGTCAGTTTCCTCACTCGAAACCAATATCAGTGACGGGCGAGCCCAGGATTTGAACACCGAACATACTGATCCGCGATAGAGTTTCTTACAGTCATCGCCACTGGCTCCAGCCAGGATGTTAGTGTCAGTTTCATGACTAAAATGTTAGCCAGTCCTGGATTTATACCGTACGCTTACCCAGTAAGTTTGGTAACATCTCTTAAACACCTAATACAGTATAATACTAGCGTAAAACACCAACACGATTCAGTGTATTTTATTACATCATACAATTCGATGTATTGCATTACATCACATCTTTCATCATTTAGAATGTCTCAATAACTTGGTGGTTTCAGGTAACGTCATGAAACTTTAAATAACAGATCCTGAGGTGAATTGAACTCTCGTGTGTTCTATTTTTGGCCGCGAAGATTTGAGAGTAAAATCTCAGGCATTAACTGGACTGGTAATACGTAAAATAGATTAAATTGCCTAATAGTTTTAACATGTTGTACTAAAGGTCATATCAACATATTGGATTATTTCTATGATATCAAGAAAGTGATATCAACACAAAGATTAAGTCAACTATGTTGACATAATCAAAATGCAACATCCTGGCTGGAGCAGTGGCGAAATCGGTAAGCTACATGTATTCCACCGCGGATCAGTATGTGCGGGGTTCATATCCTGGGCTCACCCGTCACTGATATCTCTTTAGATTGAGGAAACTGACGTTACCATTAGCTTTACCAACTTTACATAGTTGCTTATTTCACTACAGAGCTTGTTATTATTATTATAACAACGCACGATTTTATATATTGAATTACGTGACGTTCAGTGCAGCATGTGATACACATACATGTACATGGACAAAGCACATGTAGGCATACCTGTACAAGGAACATGTAGGTCTACGTGTATACATTTACAATAGAATTTAGCATGACAGGTTACTCTGTGATCCATTGGATGCGTGCTATTTTCACGTTTACCAGCGATCACAAAGGTAATCATTGCGTAACTAAAGTATATCAGTTTTTGAAAAAAAGCGTACAATCATGCACTGATAAGTTATGTTGCACTCGAAAGGGTCCACTTTGATAAATTCTAAATTCTAAATGATCATGCCATGTAAACCATCTCACTCTATAAACCATCTCATACTATACAGCGCCTCCTCTCTTCTCTCTCTCTCTCTCTCTCTCGTTCTATTTCTCTCTCGTTCTCTCTCTCTCTCATTCTCTCTCTACACATTTTGTGTACAAATGAATATTATGAAAAGAACTATATATTGTGTGATGATTGTTTGGTATTTCAGAATCGAGTTTCATCAAAATTCAGCCGGTTTAAACAAAATCCAACAATTCCCAACGAATTCCATTTCTGCTCATGCAGTTCCATCACAACCAATCTCAACCCAACCATTCCCTCCAAAACCAATATCAACTCATCCCTACCCAATCCGACCGCTAGTAACTCAACCATTCGTAACGCTTCCATTCTCAACAGAACCAATACAAACTGAACCATTCGAAACAGAACCACTGCGTTTTTTTTCAAAAAGACCAACACCTGAACCAAAACCTACGAAGTATTTAGAGCCCAAATATCCATCTATAGATCCAGAGATGTATGGAGATTTCTATCGTTTTCCACTCGGATCTATCCAGATTCCAGGCAGACTGGAATCGATGGCGGAGTACAAGTGTGCTGATCTCTTTGGTGCTCGTTACACGTCCTACTGTGATGAGATGACGAACCTTGTGGTGCAGAAACTTCAAAAGGGGAGCTCCGTAAGCGGAAGTGGAAATGTGACCAGCAGTATGGCGATGGGGAAAAACGGAGGAAAGATTGAAGGGAGTAAAGATGTGAATCCGGTACAATATCAACCAGACTTCCTGCTCGAGTATTGTCCTTGCTTCCCGAAGACTTTGAGTATGGATCTTCCAGCTAAAATCATGCGTGAAATTAGTTTTATTGATATTTAATCAATGCATGCTCTGCTTCTTACGTTCCACAATGTGTATTCCAAAATCTATTAACATAAAATTGTACAGTCTTCTCTTCTTCTTCAGTGCACTGCTAAGTGGCAGGTTCTAGGTTCATATTCATACTCAAAGTCTGCCTTCTCGCTCCATAAGAGCACTCCTTAGATCAACAAGTTAATCCCTTCACAAAGTCTATGTCATTTCCATACCTTAATTAGCATAACATGTCTAATATAATAATTATTTTTCGTATAGTTACACACATGACATACCGCATGCGTTTACATAGTTTCCTTTCTTGGTTGCTGTTTTTGTAGTTTTCGTTATTTCCTAAATTTCTCTTCATGGTTATTAGTAATCGTTGCCTTTTGTTGGCGTATCAATTGCAGCCGGCGCGAATTTAAGAATAACCTTCAAACACTATCGGGATTTTTTCTTTCAAAGCTGTTAACACTAGGTCTTCCAAGGTTGTCGCCCATAAAATACTAACCGGTGCGATGGATTTTAACTTCGCTCAATTGAATCGTAGCCTAACCGATCGCGCTAAATCCCGCCAGAATTGATTAACTGAATGTCAACCAAATTCACCAATTAATCGAGTGCGATAAATTCCGCCCCCAATTCATTAACTAAATGTCAACCAAATTCATCATGTTAGTAGATTCAATTACAATTCGCATTTTATAACTCTCAGTCCACAGTTGGGGTCATTTCTTCAGCAACCCGGACACGGCACGGATAAATAAAGATAAATAAAGGTAAATGAAAATACTATAAAACCATACTATTGTTAATTTTATACCCTGTACTGTATGCTTAGTTGGTCACCAGAATGTATCCGGAAGGATATACGAGAACTCGGACTCCTCCTCTGCTGGGACAGCAAGGGAACCAGAGCCGTACAGGGAGCCTGTGCTCCCTGGAGGCAGATGGGCTCCTAAGGACTGCAGAGCTCGACAGAGAGTTGCTGTCATCATACCGTTTAGAGATAGACACAGTCATCTTGAGAAACTGCTCGTTCATCTTCATCCAATGCTACAACGTCAACAACTCGATTATCAGATATTTGTCGTTGAACAGGTTCTGCTTCAACTAATTGCATACGAAATTAGCAAAATCAAAAAAAAAGTTTGATATCTTCTATTTTCTAGAGTTTGTTTCTAATAACTTGTTTCATGTCCTCTTAAATTGCACAATAGAATCGCATTGCAGTTGGCAAACGATCTTTACTCCTTTTCGTTTTCAATAATTCTAGTTTTCTTCTGGTGATATTCCCTTTGATACGTTTTAATAAAATACTAAAATACTGAACTATCCTGAACATAGACATGACTTCTCAATTACAGTCTTGAGACAATCAACTGAAAGCTCTTTTGAAATACTGAATAAACATTTAATCAGACTGCGAGTTGGAATAGATATTTAACCCGCTACATGTAGCCCCATAACGCTGAAAGATTATACTCGAATACTTTATTCTT